>OX451741.1:735216941-735454441 GCA_948472305.1 Vicia faba | reverse complement strand
TGGTGACTCTGTCACTACAACTATTGCTGGTTCAGTTTTACTATGTGATTCACTTGTCCTTCATAATGTTTATTACTTTCCTTCATTTCATGTCAATATTATCTCTGTCACCACTCTTTTTGACTCCACCTTATATGATGTAAAATTTTCCCCTAATTGCTGTCAAATTATGCAGTTGTCCCAATCCAAGATGACTGGATTTACAGCTAGGAGGATTGGCAAATTGTATGTTCTTGATGCCACCCCACCTAAGGCCATCTCTCCCACATCTGGCTCTGTCAACACCTCCTCTTCTCCCCAATTAGAACCTGCTAAACACGATCCTGCTACTATTTGGCATCTTAGGCTTGGACACTTAAGTCCTTACATACACAAATGTATTTCCTCTCAATTTCCTTTTGTCACCTACAATAACAATCATAAGCCCTGTAATACTTGCCATTTGGCTAAGCAAAAACATTTTCCATTTACTCACAGTAATACTAAGTCTGCTGCCATCTTCGATTTACTTCATGTCGATATTTGGGGCCCTCTTTCCACACCTTCCATATGTGGCCACAAGTATTTTTTAACCCTCGTAGACGATTACAGCAGGTTTACTTGGACAATTTTTATGGCCAACAAGAGTGAAACCAGAAACCATTTAATTCACTTCATATCTTTTATCGAAACTCAATTTAACAAGAAACTCAAGTGCATTCATAGTGATAATGGTCCTGAGTTTCTCATGACCACTTTCTACCTTTCTAAAGGAATCATTCATCAAAGGTCTTGTATGGAAACGCCTCAACAAAACGGTATCTTGGAAAGAAAACATCAGCACATTTTGAATGTTGCCCGTGCCCTCTCTTTCCACTCTCACCTCCCTCACAACCTTTGGCACCTTTCCATACAACAGGCCATTCATATTATAAACCGTCTCCCCACTCCTCTTTTAAACAACCACTCTCCCTACCAAAAACTCCATTCTACTCCTCCCAGCCTTAACCATATGAGAGTCTTTGGTTGTCTTGCCTATTCTTCGACCTTGCTTAACCATCACACTAAATTCGAACCAAGAGCAAGGAAATATATTTTTCTTGGCTACAGGGAAGGCACAAAAGGCTACCTTCTCTATGATCCTATCACACATGAATTTTACATTTCAAGGAATGTATTCTTTTATGAAACTGTGTTCCCTTTTGCATCCATCCCACCTGCACCTAATCCTATAATTCCTACTCCTGACCCTCCTCCCCTTGATTCACCTGATATTTTCACCAACATTCCACCCATCTCACCTCCACCATCAAATGAACCTTCCTCTCCTACCTCTCTCCCCCAGCCAGATTCTCCCACTAACCTCTCTTCTTCCTCAAATGACATTAACAACTCCCCTTGCCCCTCCCCTCCTGTGCCAACCAGAAAATCCAATCGAAATATTAAACCTCCAGCTTATCTATCTGATTATCACTGCAATTTGCTATCCCCCATGCTTCCAGCATCTGACTCAGGTTCCTCTAACTACCCTCTCTCTTCTGTATTATCTTATAGCCAATGTAGTCCTGATCATAAATTATTTTGTCTTTCCATAAGCTCTTTCACAGAACCCAAAACCTATAAACAAGCCTGCAAGTTTGATTGTTGGAACAATGCTATGAAATCTGAGTTAGATGCTCTTGAATATACAAATACTTGGTCTGTTGTTGATTTGCCTGCAGGCAAACAATCGATTGGTTGCAAATGGGTCTACAAAATCAAGCATCATGCTAATGGATCCATCGAACGATACAAGGCCCGTTTGGTAGCAAAAGGATATACTCAGCTGGAGGGTGTGGATTATTTCGATACTTTCTCACCTGTTGCGAAGCTTACTTCTATTCGAACCCTTCTCTTAGTGGCTGCCATTAAGAATTTGCACTTGGAACAACTCGACGTCAATAATGCCTTCCTTCATGGTGATCTACATGAGGAAGTGTATATGGATCTGCCTCCTGGATTCCTGCCCCCTGCTTCTTCGACCAACGAAGTTTGCACTTCTTCGACCAACGAAGTTTGCACTTCTTCGACCAACAAAGTTTGCACTTCTTCGACCAACAAAGTTTGCAAATTGCATAAGTCATTATATGGCCTGAAGTAGGCTAGCAGACAGTGGTTTTCGAAATTGTCCACTGCCCTTATCTCTCTTGGCTACTCATATTCTTCTGCTGATCATTCTTTTTTCACAAAATCACATGACTCTTCTTTTACTGCCTTATTAGCCTATGTTGATGATATTGTCTTAGCCGGTAATGATTTGCAGGAAATCCAATATGTCAAAAGCTTCCTTGATTCCACTTTCAAAATCAAGGATCTTGGTAGGCTAAAATATTTTCTTGGTCTAGAAGTTGCAAGATCAACTCATGACATTTTTCTCAATCAGAGAAAGTACGCTTTGGAATTGCTCGAAGACAGTGGCTTATTGGCTACTAAACCTTGCTCTACTCCCTTCGATTCCTCCTTGAAGCTTCATGATGATAACTCACCACCTTTCGAAGACGTCACAGCTTATCGAAGGCTTGTTGGAAAACTTCTATATCTGACTACCACCAGACCTGACCTTGCATTCATCATTCAACAGCTCAGCCAATTCATCTCACATCCTATGCAAGTTCATCATTCTGCAACAATTCGAGTCCTCAAGTATCTCAAAGGTGCACCTGCCAAGGGTTTGTTCTATTCATCTTCCTCTCCACTCAAACTCTCTGGCTTCGCAGACTCAGATTGGGCAAGTTGCCCTGCTACCCGCAAATCCGTAACTGGATATTGTGTGTTCCTTGGCAATTCCCTCATATCCTGGAAATCCAAAAAGCAGTCTACAATATCCAAATCAAGTTCAGAAGCAGAATACAGGGCCTTGGCAAGCTTGACTTGTGAATTGCAATGGCTGCAGTATTTGTTCAAGGATCTCCACATCTCCTTTGATCAACCTAGCTCAGTCTATTGTGACAACAAAAGTGCTATCTACCTTGCTCACAACCCCACCTTCCATGAACGGACAAAACATATCGAAATTGACTGCCATGTCATTCGTGAGAAAATCCAA
This sequence comes from Vicia faba, assembly GCA_948472305.1. Classification (NCBI taxonomy): domain Eukaryota; kingdom Viridiplantae; phylum Streptophyta; class Magnoliopsida; order Fabales; family Fabaceae; genus Vicia; species Vicia faba. The sequence goes on along the minus strand of OX451741.1, from coordinate 735,451,377 downwards.
ACTGGTCTCATCCACCTTTTACCAGTTTCTTCTACTGCTCAATTGGCAGATGTTCTCACCAAGTCTTTGGCAGCTCCCTCTTTCGATTCTCTTGTTTCCAAGCTTGGTCTATTAGACATCCATAGTCCAGCTTGTGGGGGGCTATTACATGATGCAAATAATTCAGTTTGGTGATTTGTTACTTAACAATATATATAGTACTGTCTTGTACATTTCAAAAGCAGAATAATACAATGAGTTTATTCCATTTTACTTTTTCCCTCTTGGCATTCCAAAGTTAACACTAGGATGTCAAAATTAATTTTTCAATTAAAAAATAAATACAAAAAATTGTAATATTTTAAAAATTAATTTTATAAAATTAATTTTTAAAACAAACGGGCCTTAAATATGATAGGTAATTTCTAATTTTTAAGGCAAGTCCAACTCATTGTGGTGGGCTCTTTATACCAAGCAACACTTTTAAAAACCTAGCATATTAAATAATGTTAAGCTAAAAGTAGCTATAGAGTGCTCTCTAGTGGTGTTTATGGAGGTCTTAATATTAACCTGTGAATACTTGGGAGGAATTCATCATTGTGTTTGTGTATCATTTTAAACTTGAATGGTGAACAAAATTTCTAGTAGAAGAAGAGGATGAATTCATCATTGTGTTTGTGTATCATTTTAAACTTGAATGATGAACAAAATTTCTAGTAGAAGAAGAGGATGATCAATATATAAAATCAATAAAATTTATAGAGGGAATTTCTTTCTTGAAGATCTTGTTGTCGAACCAATTCTTGCATTGGAGAGTGGCTAAAGGGCTCTGAATCCCTCACCAATTCCAAAACACAAACAAAAATATTTGTCCTCTTCTTCTCTTTCATACTGAAATTGTAACCTCTAATTTTAGTAATTAATTATATATTTTATTAATTAATTATTTGTTTGATTTTGTGAGTAAATGATTTAAATTAAATGATTCTATGTGTGCTATGTGATGTGTATGGTCGATGTCAGTGTTAGAAATCGTTGTGTCTAAATAATTAAGTTAGTGGATATTTAATTAATTAGTGAGAATTATAGAGAAATAGTGAAATAACGGTAATTAGGCCTAGTCGTGGGAATGTAAGGAGTTAGTGGAGGTGTGATAGTAAATCCATTAGCTTAGTTTCTAGAGTTAGTACTTATTTTGCTAAAGGTTTAATAAAAAGAGAATATATAAGCTTGTAAGGGAAGAGAAAAAGGGTTCCACATAGAGACAAAGGAAATCAAGAGTTCATCAAGAAAATCAAGGTAAGAGTTGGTTTTTATATGAATAGGAATTGTATAATGATATGTAATGGGTAGATTATACTTAGGATGTAAATCTCTCAATTTCTATGTTTGGTAGATTTAGGGTTTGATGAGAAATCCATGGGTATGATGTTAACATGTGCGTGATTAAATTGACGTGATGTAATGAGTAGTAATGTAGTGTAGTATGTATGTATGAGTTATGAAAATGAAAGACTTGATGTTGATATTAAATGTGGGGTTTTGGGGTTGAAAAGACTTATTTTCATACTTAAAACAACAGAAAAATGATTATGGGTAGTGGAAATCGATTACCCATTTTTGAGAAATCGATTTCCAGTTCAAAAATTAAGAAAATTGGCTTCTCGAGTTGAGGAAATCGATTTCCTAAAAATTAAAGGGGTAATCGATTTCCTGAAAGCATAGATTTTAATTAAGTGTTATTGAGCATGACAGGTGTATGTATGATGTTTGAACTATGTGTGACACCCTAGATTGATATGCATTTTATATTACTCTGATTTATGACGTATTATTCCGTGGGGTTTAAAGAGTGTTACAGAAATCACAAATTTGGTATCCAAAATATCTCCCATGGTCGACCTCCTTCCAACAGTGGATATTTTCACACGATGTCGATTACAAAATTCAATCAAAAAATTCTAATGTTATTTTAAATATAGAAAGAACATGAACATCTGAATCATCTTCAAAAGTATATGAATTCACCATTTCCCCACCTCCACCAAACTCTCCATTCCCAGTCACGACAATGATTCCGACAAGGTATTCTTCTCCCAGCTTATTTGCAAATCTTACTACTACAAATAATATATTTCATGACAAAGATTTCACCTCAGCCAAAAAAATAACTGAGGTATAATGCCAAGGTGCACCATGTTTTATTGTTTTTAAAAATAAACACCACATATTCCATTGATTTTTAATATAACCGAGAGGTAAAATTATTCGGGACATACTTCGAATCCCATCTATTGCAGTTTATGTTTTTATTGGTTTATAAGTGTAAACTAAATGATCTATCCCTTCAGTTTTCGTAATAACCGATGAATAAAATAATCAGATTTTACTATAAAAACACTCGTTAAACAAATTTTCCCCTAATCCTATGTAGCCGCCCCACAGTTGTAACGGCCGTAATTTAATTAATTATTTAATTGAATTAGTTTTGGAATATTTGTGAAGTTGTGTGGTGATTAGTTGGAATTAATTATTTTATTAAGTGGTGGAATAATATTAGAAGAAGGATAATATTATTTGATGTGGGCTTGTTTTAAAGGAATGGAAGTAGTAATAAGGGGGTGTAGTAGTCTTAAGCCCATTAAGGAATAAAGAGAATAATAGAGTTATTTTATTATTGTTAAAATAAGGAGAAAAGAAGAAGCAGTAAGAAGAATAAGGGTTGGAAGAAAGAACGTGAAAGTTGTTGGAAAAGGAGGAAAAGAGGCAGAACGGAAAATTCAACCGGAAGTTATAGAGCAACCTTCAATCCAAGGTAAGGGTGGAGTTCTGACTCTATAATAGGGTTTATGATAATTGGTATGTGGGGTTAGCGGTGAAAGATTGTTTGGTTTATGATTGAATTGTATATGATGTTTTATGATGGAAATCGATGATTGAAAGATGAATGATGATGTCCCAATGCTGTATATATGATGTAGAATTATAGGATAATTATGATTGATGATTATCTATGACTAGATGATGTTTTTAGGGCCTAAAGTATGGAATCCATAGTGAAAACGCAGAGAAAATCACAGAATTATCCTTAGCAGAGCAGTATGTGTCGACCCCAAATGGTATGTGTCGATACAAGAATGTTGTTAGACTCAGTATGAGTCGACACGAAGGAGTCATGTGTCGATACATGAGGGCTTTCAGGCTCAGAATGAGTCGATATATAAGAGCATGTGCCGATACATGCAGTGTTGCAGACTCAGTATGAGTAGATACAAGAGAGGATGTGGCGACTCATGAAGCGTGTTAAACCCGGTACGCATCGACCCAAGGCGTTATGCATCGATCCATGTTGTCTGGTTTTTGACAGATTCGTTTTGAAAAGGCTGTAACTTGAGTTTTGGGACTCTGTTTGAGGTGTCGTTCGAAGCATTGATTAGATAACGCGATGAGCCGTATTCTTAAGGGTTTAAATGAAGATTAGGAAGGATAATCCTAGTATCCAAATTAGGACTAGAGTTAATTCCCGCGTCAATTGCTATGCTGATTTTTGTGAAGAATGATGAGGATGATATGATTATAGATTGTTGTTTGGGTTGTAACAGTAGGATTAATGATGATAATGATGTAGTATTACAGAATAGTAATATGCAGAGGTTTGGTAATTTAGAATTAAGCCTTAGTTGATTAAATAGTTATAGGCGAACCATGTTGTAGGCCTATGACCAACGTTTCGAGATTGATGAATTGTTATTGTAATGTTGTTGTGGCTGAATTGCCGTGAACTATGATGATATATGATGTTTGATGAATTATGACGATATATGACGTTTGATGAATTATGATGATATATGATGTTGATGAAAGATGTTGAGATACCTCTAATAATTGGCATCTATAAAGATGTAGGCTTATGGCCAATGATGACGTTTGTGTTGAGATGTTGTTAATTATGGTGTTGTCATTACATTCATGATTGTGTCACATACATTACATTTCAAGGTGGAGCTTATGCTCGTTAAGATGACATGTATTGGCGAATATTAAAATGAAGGCTTATGCCTTGTTGATGCCTCTATTTATTGGCCGATTTTTAAGATGGGAGTTCTGCTCCAATGGTACCACATGCATTTGCATAGTATTGAGTCGCATTATATAATTGCATAAAGAAGTTGTGTATTGATGTTGTGAATGTGTATTATTGTTGCGATTGTTGTTGATTATGAGATGAGAAGTGGTGATATTATGTGATCTAATTTAATATATTAATTATCATACATTTTATTATATTGTTAGATATCTCACCCCTTATGTTTGAATGTTACCCTTACGTTGGTAACGTGCAGGTAATCGAGAGTGAAGGTTGTATATCTTCGGTAGTTCGAGTCAGTGTCATTGCTTTGATATGTAACACTCGAGGGGGATGAACGCTTGTTGCTTTTGATTGTTGATTATCCAGTTGTTGAACTATAAGTTGATTATTATTAAATATGTGTTGTTTTGAAGTTGTTGTAACGATGATAAGGATGTTATTTAGAATTCCACTGCGTATATGTTTAAATTGTTGAATTATTTAATTAAAGTATTATGCTGATGGTTCATCCGAAGTTTTAAAGTGTTATGTATCCACGATGAATGCAATGAGTTTTTAATGATGAATTTGTGGCATTCTGATTCGTTTGCATGAATGATTTTATAACTCTAATTTATTTATACAATTGTCGGGTAGATTTGGGGTGTTACAAAGTTGGTATCAGAGTAAAAGGTTGGTCCGACCTTGTTGTCGAGTCGTAGTTGTCTAACAATCAAGTATTGTTAATTTGAGTTCTAACCGTTGTTTATGTTGTAGTGATAAGTTGAGATGGCTGGAAGGAATGATGATGCACTTGCTGCTGCTTTAGAAGCAATGGCACATGCGATGGAGAATCGACCAAATGCTGACGGGAATGTTGGACCTCATAGCTTGGCGACTTTCTAGAGAGAGAATCCGCCTACGTTCAAGGGAAAGTATGATCCTGACGGAGCATTGGATTGGTTGAAAGAGATTGAGAGAATCTTCCGTGTGATGGACTACACTCCATCGTAGAAGGTTCATTATGGTACTCATATGCTAGCAGTCGAGGTTAATGACTGGTGGCTAGAGACTTGCCAGAGGTTGGAAGCTGCAGGTGAGAATGTCACTTGGGCTGTGTTCTGTAGGGAATTTCTGAGGAAGTATTTTCCTGAAGATGTCCGTGGTAAGAAGGAAATTGAATTCCTTGAGCTAAAGCAAGGGAATATGTCGGCTAATGAGTATGCTGCCAAGTTTTCTGAGTTGGCTAAGTTTTATCCGCACTACGCTGATGCAGATGCTGAGTTTTCAAAGTGTATCAAGTTTGAGAACGGGTTATGCCCGGAGATCAAGAAGGTAGTTAGATACCAGAAGATCTGTGCCTTTGCTGATTTGATAGATAATTGTAGAATTTATGAGGAGCATAATAATGCTCATTACAAGATTATCAGTGAGAAGAGGGGTAAGCACCAACAGAGTCGTGGTGAGCCTTATGATACCCCAGCTGGTAAAGGTAAACAGAAAGTTGCTCAGGGTCAGAGGACTAGTGGAGGAGATGCTCCTGCTGGTGTGGTTTGTTTTAAATGTGGGAAACCTGGACATAAGAGTAATGTGCGTACCACCGAAGTGAAGAGGTGTTTTCATTTTGGTAAGAATGGACATGTTGTATCTGAGTGTAAGCATAAGGATGTGATTTCCTTCAATTATAGTGAAGAAGGGCACATTGGTAGTCAGTGTCAGAAACCAAATAGGACGCAGACAAGTGGTAAAGTGTTCGCTTTGGTTGAGGATCAGATAGCTGTTGAGGACAAACTTATCAGAGGTACATGTTTCATTAATAGTACTCCTTTAGTTACTATTATTGATACTGGTGCTACTCATTGTTTTATTGTTGCTGATTGTGTTGAAAGATTGGGTCTTATGTTATCTTCTATGAATGGATAAATGGTCGTCGATACTCTAGCCAAGGGGTCAGGTGACTACTTCTTTTGTGTGTTTGAAGTGTCCCTTGTCGATCTTCGACAGAGACTTTTCTGTTGATTTGGTTTGTTTACCGTTAAGAGGTTTGGATGTGATTTTGGGTATGAACTGGTTAGAACATAACTATGTTCATATTAACTGTTATGATAAGTATGTAAGGTTTTCTACTCTTAAAGAAGAGGAAGGTAGTCTATTGTCTGCTAAACAGTTGAGGAAGTTGATGCAAGAGGAAGCACAAATGTTCTCGTTGATGGCGTCACTATCTGTAGAGACTCAAGCTATAATTGAGGAATTGCAGGTGGTGTGTGAAATTCCTGAAGTTTTCCCCGATGAAATTCTTGATGTACCGCCGGAGAGGGAAGTTGAATTTGTTATTGATCTTGTACCTGGTACCAGACCTGTGTCTATGGCACCATACCGGATGTCTGCATCTGAATTTTTGGAGTTAAAGAAGCAATTGGAAGAGTTACTTGAAAAGAAGTTTGTGAGACCAAGTGTATCACTGTGGGGAGCTCCAGTGTTGTTAGTTAAGAAGAAAGATGGAAGTATGAGGCTTTGTGTTGATTATAGACAGTTGAATAAAGTGACGATTAAGAACAAGTATCCGCTTCCAAGAATAGATAACTTGATGGACCAATTGGTGGATGATCGTGTGTTTAGTAAGATTGATTTGAGGTCGGGTTACCATCAGATTAAAGTGAAGGATGAAGATATCCAGAAGACGGCTTTCAGAATGCATTATGGACATTATGAGTATTCAGTGATGCCTTTCGGTGTTACTAATGCGCTGGAAGTATTCATGGAATAAATGAATCGTATCTTTCATACTTATTTGGATGGGTTCGTAGTGGTGTTCATTGATGATATTTTGATTTACTCTAAGTCAGAAGAAGAGCATGCAAAACACTTAAGAGTAGTATTGCAAGTTTTGAAAGAGAAGAAGTTGTATGCAAAGTTGTCCAAGTGTGAATTTTGGTTAAAGGAGGTTAGTTTTCTTGGTCATGTGATTTTAGGTAGTGGCATTGCTGTAGATCCATCGAAGGTTGATGCTGTGCTACAATGGGAAACTCCGAGGTCAGCTACTGAGATTAGGAGCTTTTTGGGATTAACTGGTTACTATAGAAGGTTTATCGAAGGATTTTCTAAGTTGGCACTTCCGTTAACTAAGTTGACTTGTAAAGGAAGAGCTTTTGTATGGAATGTTCAATGCGAAGAAAGTTTTATAGAATTGAAGAATAGGTTGACATCGGCTCCGATTTTGACGTTGCCTAATCCAGGAGAGCCTTTTGTGGTATTTTGTGATGATTCTAAGATGGGTTTAGGAGGTGTGCTTATGCAGAATGGTAAGGTAGTTGCTTATGCGTCGAGGAAGTTGAGGACTCATGAGAAGAACTATCCTACTCACGATTTAGAGCTTGCGGCAGTTGTCTTTGTGTTGAAGATTTGGAGGCATTATCTTTATGGTTCTAGATTTGAAGTGTTTAGTGACCGTAAGAGCTTAAAGTATTTATTCGATCAGAAGGAGTTAAATCTGAGGCAACGAAGATGGTTGGAATTGTTAAAGTATTATGATTTCAGTTTGAATTATCATCCAGGAAAAGCGAATGTGGTAGCTGATGCGTTGAGTCGAAAGACTTTACATATGTCGGCAATGATGGTTAAAGAGTTGGAATTAATTGAGAAGTTCAAGGATATGAGCTTAGTTTGCGAGGTTACGCTGCAGAGTGTTATGTTGGGTATGTTAAAGATTAATAATGAATTTCTTGACAGTATCAGAGAAGCTCAGAAGTTGGATGTGAAACTGGTAGATTTGATGGTTGGAATCCATCAGTCTGAGAACAATGATTTTAAGCTAGATGCGCAAGGTGTGTTGAGATTTCGTAACCGGATTTGTATTCTTGATGATGCTGAGATGAATAAATTGATACTTGAAGAGAGTCATAGAAGTAAGTTGAGTATTCATCCAGAAGCTACAAAGATGTATCAAGATTTGAAAGGTTTATTTTGGTGGCCTGGAATGAAGAGTGATGTGGCTCAGTTTGTGTATGCATGTTTGACTTGTCAGAAGTCAAAAGTTGAACATCAGAAGCCTGCAGGGTTGATGCAACCGTTAGAAGTTCCATAATGGAAATGGGATAGCATTTCAATGGACTTTGTGACGGGGTTACCTAATACTATAAGAGGACATGATTCAATTTGGGTGATTGTTGATAGGCTTACGAAGTCGTCTCATTTTATTCCTATTAACATCAGTTTTCTAGTGTCGAAGTTGGCTGAGATTTACACTAGTGTGATTGTGAAGCTGCATAGTGTTCCTTTGTGCATTGTGTCAGATAGAGATCTAAGATTTACTTCTGATTTTTGGAAGATTTTGCAAGAAGCGTTGGGTTCTAAGTTGAGGTTGAGTTCAATATACCATCCTCAGACAGATGGTCATACTGAACGGACTATTCAATCATTGGAAGACTTGTTGAGGGCATGTGTTCTTGAGTAGGGAAGTTCATGGGATACTTATCTTCTGTTGATAGAGTTTACCTATAACAACAGTTACCATTCTAGTATTGGGATGGCACCTTTTGAAGCGTTATATGGTCGAAGATGTAGAACTCCTTTATGTTGGCATGAATCTGGTGAAAGTGTAGTACTTGGACCTGAACTTGTTCGTGAGACTACTGAGAAGGTGAAGTTGATTCGAGAAAAGATGAAAGCTTCCCAGAGTAGACAAAAGATTTATCATGACAAGCAAAGGAAAGACTTAGAATTTTAAGCGGGTGACCATGTGTTTTTGAGAGTTACACCTGTGATTGGTGTTGGGCGAGCATTGAAGTCTAAGAAGCTCACTTCTCGTTTTATTGGACCATATCAGATTTCAGAGAGAGTGGGGAATGTTGCTTATAGAGTGGCTTTACTGCCTAATCTTTCGAATTTGCATGATGTGTTTCATGTGTCACAACTCCGGAAGTATATTTCAGATCCATCTCATGTGATCCATATGGACGATGTGCAACTACGGGATAAACTTACGGTGGAGACGATGCTTGTATGGATCGCGGATCATCAAATAAAGACTCTGAGGGGCAAGGAGATTGCCTTAGTTAAAGTGGTTTGGCTAGGAGCTTCCAGTGAAAGCATGACTTGGGAGTTGGAGAGCAAGATGCGAGACTCCTATCCTGAGTTGTTTGATTAAGGTAAATTTTCGAGGACGAAAATATTCTAAGTGGGGGAGAGTTGTAACGCCCGTAATTTAATTAATTATTTAATTGAATTATTTTTGGAATATTTGTGAAGTTGTGTGGTGATTTGTTGGAATTAATTATTTTATTAAGTGGTGGAATAATATTAGAAGAAGGATAATATTATTTGATGTGGGCTTGTTTTAAAGGAATGGAAGTAGTAATAAGGGGGTGTAGTAGTCTTAAGCCCATTAAGGAATAAAGAGAATAATATGATTATTTTATTATTGTTAGAATAAGGAGAAAAGAAGAAGCAGTAAGAAGAATACGGGTTGGAAGAAAGAATGTGAAAGCTGTTGGAAAATGAGGAAAAGAGGAAGAACGGAAAATTCAACCGGAAGTTATAGAGCAACCTTCAATCCAAGGTAAGGGTGGGGTTCTGACTCTATAATAGGGTTTATGATAATTGGTATGTGGGGTTAGAGGTGAAAGATTGTTTGGTTTATGATTGAATTGTATATGATGTTTTATGATGGAAATCGATGATTCAAAGATGAATGATGATGTCCCAATGCTGTATATATGATATAGAATTATAGGATAATTATGATTGATGATTATCTATGATTAGATGATGTTTTTAGGGCCTAAAGTATGGAACCCATAGTGATAACACAGAGAAAATCACAAAATTATCCTTAGCAGAGCAGTATGTGTCGACCCCAAATGGTATGTGTCGATACAAGAATGCTGTTAGACTCAGTATGAGTCGACACGAAGGAGTCATGTGTCGATACATGATGGCTTTCAGACTCAGGATGAGTCGATACGTAGGAGCATGTGTCGATACATGCAGTGTTGCAGACTTAGTATAAGTTGATACAAGATATGATGCGTCGACTCATGAAGCGTGTTAAACCCGGTACGCATCGACCCAAGGCGTTATGCGTCGATCCATGTTGTCTGGTTTTTGACAGATCCGTTTTGAAAAGGCTGTAACTTGAGTTTTGGGACTCTGTTTGAGGTGTCGTTCGAAGCATTGATTAGATAACGCGATGAGCCGTATTCTTAAGTGTTTAAATGAAGATTAAGAAGGATAATCCTAGTATCCAAATTAGGACTAGAGTTAATTCCCGCGTCAATCGCTATGCTGATTTTTGTGAAGAATGATGAGGATGATATGATTAGAGATTGCGGTTTGGGTTGTAACAGTAGGATTAATGATGATAATGATGTAGTATTACAGAATAGTAATATGCAGAGGTTTGGTAATTTATAAGTAAGCCTTAGTTGATTAACTAGTTATAGGGGAACCATGTTGTAGGCCTATGGCCAACGTTTCGAGATTGATGAATTACTGTTGTAATGTTGTTGTGGCTGAATTGCTGTGAACTGTGATGATATATGATGTTTGATGAATTATGACGATATATGACGTTTGATGAATTATGATGATATATGATGTTGATGAAAGATGTTGAGATACCTCTAATAATTGGCAGTTGTAAAGATGTGGGCTTATGGTCAACAATGGTGTTTGTGTTGAGATGTTGTTAATTATGGTGTTGTCATTACATTCAGGACTGTGTCGCATACATTGCATTTCAAGATGGAGCTTATGCTCGTTAAGATGACCTGTATTGATGAATATTAAGATGAAGGCTTATGCCTTGTTGATGCCTCTATTTATTGGCATATTTTTAAGATGGGAGTTCTGCTCCAATGGTACCACATGCATTTGCATAGTATTGAGTCACATTATATGATTGCATAAAGAAGTTGTCTATTGATGTTGTGAATGTCTATTATTGTTGCGATTGTTGTTGATTATGAGATGAGAAATTGTGATATTATGTGATCTAATTTAATATATTAATTATCGTACATTTTATTATATTGTTAGATATCTCACCCTTTCTGTTTGAATGTTACCCTTACGTTGGTAACATGCAGGTAATCGAGAGTGAAGGTTGTATACCTTCGGTAGTTCAAGTCGGTGTCATTGCTCTGATATGTAACACTCGGAGGGATGAACCCTTGTTGCTTTTGATTGTTTATTATCCATTTGTTGAACTATAAGTTGATTATTATTAAATATGTGTTGTTTTGAAGTTGCTGTAACAATGATAAAGATGTTATTAAGAATTCCGCCGCGTAGATGTTTAAATTGTTGAATTATTTAATTAAAGTATTATGCTGATGGTTCATCCGAAGTTTTAAAGTGTTATGTATCCATGATGAATGCAATGAGTTTTTAATGATGAATTTGTGGCATCCTGATTCGTTTGTATGAATGATTTTATAACTCTGATTTATTTATACAATTTCCAGGTAGAATTGGGGTGTTACAACAGTCATATGCATTATTTTTTTTGGGATGAATTGCAAGACAACAACAATGTTCTTTTATCTTGAACAAAACATTTATCTTCCCTTACAATATATCTCACATAATGATGTTGATGTTGTTGTTATACTTTTGGAATAACCTTTCTATGTTATCAATTAAAGAAAGCAACAATGCTTTTCCTTGGTTGACAATATTGAGAAATTTATTCCTAAAATGGTGTAAATTGCATACAAAAAATGGTGACTGATAAAAAATTAAAATGAAAACATGACATGTTACTTTGAATTTTTTTATCATTCACCAATTTTTACTTGAACCTTATTACCTTAGTTTTTTTAATAAAATCGAGGGGTTACCTTATTTTATTTTATTTTTATATTACAAACAAAAAATAGTTCTTCCCTCAGTTTTGTAAAACCACCGAGGGGTTTTATTGCACAACCACAAAAACAAATATCTATCCTACATTCATAATAGAACAACACTCAAGAAATTTCCAAGACATCAACCCACAAGAAACTATCATATATATCTTATTCTCTTTCTTGTGAAATCATTTGTCATGAAAACATTTGCTTAAGATAATGAAATCTTGGAATTTAAAGAAGCTTGAAAAAGTTATTTATGATGGATTGCAAGTGCAGAAAAAATATTTTTTAATTGTTGGAACAAATATCTCCTTATAAGTTGGATTCATGCAAAAGGGATGCACAAATTTATTGTTCTTCAATAATAGTGACTATGTTGAAAATGCATTTGTTGTAATAATGTATTTTAGTAATCTGCGTAAATAGTGTAAAGTTAAAAAAAGAAGAAATATTATATACCTCGGTTTTCTTCTACAACCGAGGGGTAAACATATTTTACCTCAGTTTTTCTCAAAACCAAGGGCATAATATTGGCGTGATTATTGAGGATATTGATAATCGTCCTTAAAATTTTTTGAATTTCTTGAAAAATATCATAATGCTCTTTTAAATAAAGCGCCTGATAAAGCATTGAATGAGCATGAGATTGCTCTTCAAAACTTTATCACAACATGTCTTGAAATAACCAAACTTTCTTCTATGATCTATGGAGTAAGTAAGAGAAAATGAGAAGGTCTGGGTTACAATGTAGAATGCTCCAAAGTCCAACTCCTAAAGAAACCTAACTCAAGAGTTGGTGATATTTTCTTCCCTAATAATTTTAAGAAACCTCTGGTCGATTGTCCACAGTTGGATGGTGTAACTTTTCAAACCCTCACAAGAGAGGATAATATTGGCCTTACTTTTTCTCTGCTTAGTTCAGAGATTGATATGACGACCACGCTTTGTGATGGTAATAAGAGATCGAATCCAGATGATTTCATTTTATCTTTTTTGAGAAGGTTTTGGCCTCTTCTTATGGAAGATTTAGGCAGAATATTTAATCAGTTTCATCACTTTGTATCTCTCCCCCATTGTTTCACGTCATATTTTATTACTTTGATTCCTAAAGTCGATTCCCATTCCTAGTTGGGAGATTTCTATCATATCACCTTAGTGCAGTCTCTTTATAAACTTGTTTCTAAAGTACTAGTATCTAGGCTTGCAGTGGCTATGGACAAAATCATCTCTCTAAATTATTCAACTATTTTTAAGGGTAGATTGTTAGTGGATGGGGTGGTGGCAATAAATGAGTTAGTGTACCTAGATAAGAAGTCCAAGAAGGCATGTCTCATTTTGAGGTGGACTTTGAGAAATCCTATGGTTTAGTTAGTTGAAATTTTCTAATTATATGTTTATCACATTTGGATTTAATGATAAGTAGAGATCTTGAATGCATGCATGTGTTTTCTCTAGGAATCTTGTGCTTCAGGTCGTTGCCCGTTGGACCTAAGAAATTAGTATCCATAAGTGGTTGAAGAATGGTTAGCCCCTATCTCATTTCCATTTTCCTACTAGTGGCCGAGTAGGTTATTTTCTGGGTAATGATTCTTGGTTTCTTTTCTAGCTTTTGAGTTAGCACTTCAGATCTTAGTGTCTCGCATCTCCAATAACCATATGACATTATTATCTTGGTGGACGCTTCAGTTGATAACCTATGTTCGATTAAGGTTATTATTTGGGGTTTTGAGTTGTTTTCGGGCCTTCAAGTCAACTTTTCTAAGAGTAGTCTCATTAGGGTTAATGTGGATCTTGCTTTTTAGTACATAACATGTGACTTTTTCAATTGTAATTCTGAATCCCACCCCTTTAGGTACCTAGGGTTATTGGTGGATATTAATCCCAACAATGACTCCACTTTAGAACCTGTAGTTAGTTTGATTTATAGACAATTAAAATCACGACGCCATCAGTATGTTGGTCTATGAGACTGAGTGATTTTACTCAACTTGATCCTTAATGTTATCCCTACACTCTTCTTGTTTTTCATGAATTTTCTGTCAAAGATTGGAAGAATATTGTTAGGCTTAAGAGAAGGTTTTTCTTGGGAGGGATTCACGGTGCAACTAAGTTTGCTTGATTCAAATGGGTCGATGTTTTTAAGCTAATCATAAAGATGGTTTGGGAATATAGGATCTCTGCTTGGTTAATCTGGCCCTATTGGCAAAGTGTAGATATAGTGTGATTTTAGACGTTTCTTGCCTCTGGTGTGATATCTTTTCTTACAAATATGGTGCACATATCTCTTCTTCACCTTTAAGTGGTAGGGTGGTAGGTTTACGCTTTTCTTCACCTTAGTGGAAATAGGCGTCTCTTATGGGTTTCAAAATTGAGGACACATAAGATTAGTTTCTAGCTAATCTTAGTAGGAGAGTGGGATCTAGACCACATGCCTCTTTTTGGAAGGATAAGTGGATTGGTTCCATTCATTTATATGTCAAGTTCCCTAGGATTTTTAATAGTATCTGATTAGAATGATTGGTTCGTTGGTCACGTGAGAGCGTTAGTGGATGATAATTTTTCTTGGAGTTTTAAGTGGAAAAGATCAATATCCATCTATCACAAGGTTATGGTCTCCAAACTTCTTCTACTCGAGTAATGACCATTCCCTAAAATCTGATAGATGGTGGTGGTCATATGCTAAGGATGTATTTTTTTCCTACCGCTTCTGCCAATTTAGATCTCCTTGAGCCTAATATCCCTAATGCTATCTCAGTTAAACCAAATTTTTTTGTTCTTCCCCTTATATGGGACAATTAGACCCCATCTAAAGTAGTTGTATTCTCCTTGTAGTGTTATCAAGAGGAGGTTCTTACTAGAGATGCTCATTTTAAGTGTGTTGTGTTAGTGGATCCTGAGGGTGTTTTGTTCCTATTTTATAGAGGGAGGGATGAGTCGGTTACCCATCTATTTATAACTTGTGATATGGTTGCGTTTGTTTGGTACAAAACTTATAAGTGTCTGGGGTGGTGTTTTGTTCTTTCTAAGGATAAGTGATTGGGGTGGTGTTTTGTTCTTTCTAAGGATATTAATAAAAAAATTGGTTTTTAGATTGTTGGGGGGTTGGTTTAGAGAGATGTATGACTTATGTATGATCTAACATGTTATAGTTTGGCTGAATTGGAATTCCCAGAACAATATTATTCTCTCAAGTTCCTCTATCAGCGTGAATGGGTTGGATGATAAGTATTCCTAGCATGAAACTTGTATTTTGATAGACATGCAAATAATTATTGTGCTTTCTCCGCCTAGCTTGTGGTGGACTAGAGAGTCCTTAACGGTTCCTTGGAGAATTCTTTTATCAAGATGGTGGTTTTTTTAGTAGAGATGTAGCTTGTCCTCTTGAGGGGTGGTTCTTTTTTTTGTTCAGTTATCTCATTTTAGTTAGAGTTGGTTGTGTGAATTAGGTGTCAATTATTATGTTTTTCTTTGTTCCGATTCATATTCTAATAATTGTTAATGAATTGTATCAAATTAATCTATTTCATAACTAGTCCATTATTTTAACTTGAAAAAATAAATCTTTATGTTTTTAAAAATGATTTTTATTCAAACTATTTTGGGAATAGTAAATTACTTTGATTTCATTTTTTTATAAATTAAAAAACAAATTTTGACATTCACTAACATAAATAAAAACTATTGAAGAATAAAATAAAATCAAAATGACATCATTCTTCAAAAATATATTATTTAAAATTATTTTTTATGAAAATTTATTCAAAATATTTGCATATTAAAATTATTTTTTTAAAATATTAATTTTAAACAATAATGACAAAAGAATGAATACCTAAAATGTTATTTTTTTGATAATTATTTAAATTAAATATTCTTTTTTACATAATTTCTATATAATATTTTTCAAATAAAATATTTAATAATATATAAATCATTTAAGAAACAAATTGAGCCAAGCGAAATCAATATTAGTAGATTCAATCCATTCAATTTTATTTTTAAATTCAATGACTTCTATGTTTTTAATAAAATTTAGCAGGTTTTATTTATTTATTTTAAATTAGATACCTATTAAATTATATATATTTTTAAATTTAAATAAATCATAAAGATGTGTTCTTTGTATAAAAGCCATATTTTTAATTTTTTTTAATTACTTTCTAAAACTAACTCTTATTGTTTTAATATAATCCTTTTTTTAAACCAAAATACAATTTAATAAAGTCATTTGCAATCAGAATTTGCAAAAGTGATTCAAAAAGGGATGGCAGAACATGTACAAGCTTTCTAGAGAACTCCTTCAGATTATGTTGGAGCAGGGAGAATCGAAGGTCAGAAGTTTACTTCGTCCAGAACATGACCCTTCGAATCTCACTCTTCAACATACAAAAGCTCTACTCTTCGATCAGAACATGACCCTTCGAATCTCACTCTTCAACATACAAAAGCTTTACTCTTCGATCAGAACATGACCCTTCGAATGTCACTCTTCAACATACAGAAGCTCTACTCTTTGATCAGAATATGACCCTTCAAATCTTATTCTTCAACGTATGGAAGCTGTGTTCTTCAATTAGAACATGACCCTTAGAATCTCACTCTTCAACATGTAGAATCTCTACTCTTTGATTGGAACTTTGATTCCCTTCGAATCAGCAGCTTTTGAACCCAACTCTGGACCCTTCGAAGCAAGTTTTGTTTAAAGAACTTTGAGAAAATCTCATAGACTTACCCTATTTGTCAGGCTATGTTGCTTCCAAATATTTATATGATCAGAGGCTTGTACAAAGGTTAGAAGCTTTGTCTATTGGATAAAACTATTCTTGGTTAAAATAGAAAATGCTACGTACCCTTTTTTCACGGAGAGTACTTTTATCATAAAAGCAGCTTCCAACCTGATTCATGTCTAAACGAAAAGCAGTGCCAGAAGCACAAGTCCAATCTCCTGCCAACAGGCCCCCACTTGTACTGGAAACGTGGGAACGACGAAAAGGGACTGACTTGTTTCACTCTTAACCAAACCATGGTTTGTCATCATACAAACCTGGTTACTTCAAACATGTTGATTCTTTTCTCTATAAATAGAGAAGTATTTGTAAACTCAAAGAGGACTTTTTGGCCAGAGGAACGAATCTTCAAATTTCTCAAACACCATAAAGTTCTCAAACACTTAAACACTTGTGAAAACACAAACCCAAAATCCAAATACTTATCTCCTTCGAATCTGAAACATCCTTACATCTTGCTACCTTTCAAATCCAGCAAGAAAGACATTTCACTTGTTTTTCTCTTTTGAATCCAGTGTCAAAGGCCTAACCACTGGTCCCTACCTTCGAATCCAGAAGCATTCAAGGTAAAAACTTCAAGGTCCAGCACACGCTCCAGCCTCCAACAAGGTAAGTCATTCTTAACTTTGGACCCTTCGTTTCCAGCATAGCATGTAAATAAAATTCCTTTTTGTTTCAAACATATACATAGCATCTGTTCCCCTTTCGTTTACACCCTGATAGTTTGTTTTTATTTCCTTTCCTTTTGGTTTTGATTCTTTGGTTTCTTACAAATGTTTTAAGAACTAACCTGGCCTTAAGGCAGTGCTAGCATGGCCTTAGTCCATGTTTCTATTTAACATCTCAAACGAAGGAAACATGAAATAGGAAGTAGGGAATGAAGCCTTTGGCTTCCACCCTGACCTCCAGGTCAAAACGAAAGAGGAAGGCAGAAGGCACACCATGCTGACTTCCAGGCCCAGACGAAAAGCACAACATGCTGACTTCCAGGCCCAGACGAAAGGCACAACATGCTGACTTCCAGGCCCAGGCAAAAAGCACAGCATGCTGACTTCCAGGCCTAGACGAAAGGCACACCTGCACTGGTTCCAGGCCCAGTCGAAAGGCACTCCCTCACTGCTTTCAACCCCGAGTCGAAGGAGGCAGAAAGGCAGATTGCATCTCACACTGATTCCAGGCCCAGTCGAAAGGCGCAACATGCTGACCCCCAGGCCTCAGTCGAAAGTCACGCCTTCACCCCTTTCAGGCCAAATCGAAGAGAGCCAGAAAGTGCAGAATCAAATGGTTTTCTGCCTAAATTGAAAGAGCAATTTTTCTTGATTTTATTTTATTTTTGCTTTTATATTTTCATGATATTCAATATGGTTGTAATAGTGTAGGATTTTATCTTTCTGCATTTTATTATTTTTGTATAAATGCTAGTAACTAGGATGTATGGAAAGATAAAAACAACAAGTAGAGAACCCCTAATTAAAGACTAAATGCATGTAAATCAAACACACTATTCATACATGCACCCCTAGGGTAGTTCCACTTGTTGCCTCGGAAAAATAGTCATATCCCTTGAATATGGGTGTTTTAGCAAAGACCCTCGATAAAAGATCATAGTCCCTCGACGACCCTCAATGTTCCCTTCGGTAAACGATCTAGTCCCTAAACGAAATTGCTAAAACGTCCCATAGGTTGCTTTCTATGACTATACAAATGTCCCACGCCCGTCTCTTCACATCCAACAATGGGGCTTCTTATCAAATCAATGGTAAGATAGCAACATCTAAAGGAAGAGGAAAAGATCACTAAAGACCTTTTGAGTAGGTAGGTTTCTCCTAGTTGCTTGCTTGCTCACAACAAAAACATTTCATACACCAACACTTTCATTTTGAAACATTTTCAAAAGACAACACTTTGTACGTGTTCTTATAGAAACGAGAACCATTACAAAGACACCTTTTCAAAATCACTTTCAAAAACACATTCCAAAAACACTTCTTTGAACTATTTTCCAAACAACACTTTGTACGCGTTCTTATAGAAACGAGAACCATTACAAAGACGTTTTCAAAATACTTTCAAAACCCACACCACAAGCACTTTTTCAAACAAAAGCAAGTTGATCTAGCAAGAAACTAAGAGCCCGTAGATAACTACAGATGGAAAGGGTGCTAATACCTTCCCTTTTCATAACCTACCCCCCGAACTCAAGAAATAATCTCGAAAGGTCTTTGCTGTTCTTTTCATCCTTTCCTTATTGGATAAAAGAAAATTCGGTGGCGACTCTTGATATCCACAACAATTGCAATCAAATGCAAAAACAACCAAGTCAGTTCTCCCACTGTGTTACAGTTGGGAAGATCCATTTGTCCAGGTCATAATCACTATCGTTGTCTTCTAGAGCATTGACTCCATGGTTGTTGATCTGTAGAGGTGGTCCCCCGGTGCGAGCACGACGAACAACTCTCTGGGCTCCTAAAGTAAAACCCAAACCAAATTTGTCATATTTGTAGGGAATATCCGGGAGTTGGCCCCAGATTGTACACCCACCTTCTTCAACTACTGCTTTGGCATCCTTGAGAGAAGCCATTTTTAGCGGAGGCTTAGTAAACTTTGGAACACTGGCAGTGGTCTTGGTTGCAGTAACGGTTTGTGGAACCTCTTCAAAGTTCTGACACGGGGTCTCAATGAACTCGCCATCCATTTCAACAGACCTGAAATAATTCAGGTGGCTTACCATGTACTCCTTATCCCCATGAACTGTGATTATCTTCCCATTGACTTGGTACTTCAGCATCTGATGTAGGGTGAAAGTCACAACACCAACACCATGGATCCAGGGTCGAACCAATAAACAGGAGTAAGATAGGCGGATGTCCATCACATAGAAAGTAGAATTAAAAGTCTGAGTACCCACTTTGATAGGGATGTCCACTTCCCCATGCACCATTCTTTTAGAACCATCGAAGGCCCTCACCACAATGTTACTGGGCTTCAGTGTGAGCCCTTCGCAATCCAACATGTCTAGAGCGTTCTTGGGTAAGAAGTTCAATGATGAACCTGTATCTACCAGAACATAGGCTAATGTAGTACCCCTGCACTCAATGGAGACATGTAGGGCATCATTGTGTTTCCTTCCCTTGGGAGTTAGGTCTGCATTAGAGAATCCCAGGCCATTGTCAGCTGTCAAACTAGCCACACAATTCTCGAATTGATTAGCTGAGGTCTCTTGAGGCATATGGGCAGACTTCAGGAATTTTATTAAAGCCTTAACATGGGCTTCAAAGCGCAGCAGTAGGGCCAACATTGAGATTTTTGAAGGGGTCTGCCCCAATTGTTCTACGACATTGTAATCACTTTTCTTGATTATTTTCAATATTTATTCCATCTCCTTTTTAGAAGCCTCTGGAATGGCTTCAGGATGTGCCTTCGTCCGGAAAAGCTCAACCAATACCTCTTTGCCTCAAGTATCGGTCGACCCGGTAGCAAGGATAACAATATGACTAATAGCAGGAGTGGTCATGGGAATATTGACAGGAGCAACATGGATGATCACAGGAGTAGCAACAGTTTTAGGAGGAGAGATCTCGGGAAAGAAAATCCTCCCACTTCTGGTGATTTTGCTGGTCCCGACAATGTTACTAATGTCAGCATCAGAGTCTTCAGCATCTTTGTCTTTAACAACCATCATATCTTGCTTGATGCCATGGTAATAGACGTCAGCCCCATAACTTCAAGGAACAACTTTATCCGAGGAATATGGCATAGGTCTAGGAAAAGTAATTATCAACGGAGCAACTTTTGGAACATATGTAATCCTGACAGGTCTTTTGGAGGAGACCTTGGGAGGATTGACAGAAATGGTAATAATAGAAACATCTTCATACAGAGCACTTGTAACTGGAGTCTTCTCAAATATAATTTATTTATCATTCATCAGGAGCTGAACGCCTTCCTTCAACAAATGGCAACCATTCGGTAGGGACAAACATGAGTGACAACTTTCACCATAACCTGGAAATAAACCGGCCTACAAAATATTCTCTTTAATAGTCAGGAGTGGAGTAACTAGTTCATCAATAGAAGCAACAAACATGTCATCGTCAATAGCATTAACACACGGCCGTGCTTGGGCATAGGGGAAGTTATAACATTAGGAGTCTCAGAAGCGTCAAATTCAATCTCCTTTGCCTCAATCAAATCCTGCACCTTGTTCTTCAAAGCCCAACAATCGTCTGTATCGTGGCCCATACTTTCAGAATGGTAAGCACACCGAGCATTTGAATTGTAGCAAGGAGATACAATGTTGGGACTTTCTCTTAGGGTAACTAGATTAGATTTCAGCAAATGTGGCAAAACTTGAGACAAGGTCATATTAATTCAGGTCAATTATCTTCTAGGCTTATCTATTCTGGACTGATTATTCTGTTGTCGGTTTGATGCAGGATTGGAAATCATAACAGCCCCTACCGTCAGACGACGCTCAGTTTAGTTAAGTTTTCTTTGGCCATAAGCAGCACATACCTCCTTCTTCATGAGCAATCTCTTCAGGTTTTGGGTCTCTTTCCATACCATTGAAGGGTAACTGATCAAGAATTGGAACCCCTAATAACTGAGAAAACTCCTCCATGGTAGGCACTAATTGGTAACCAGGAAAGGTGAAGCAGTGATGTAAAGGGTCGAAGAACTAAAAGAGCACCTTTAACATTTCTTCATTAGGGATTGAGGTGACCAGATTGAGAAGTCGACCATGTATTTCAGTGAACGGAGAGTTCTTAGGAACCCTTGATGCTAATTCCTTGAGTTAAGGAGGTACCCTTACGAGATTGACTTGGATAGTATTCCTGCGAGTGGATGCCATGTCCTACAAAATAACACAAAGATAAATCCTAAAAATCCTTGAAACGGTTAGTATGATATGCCATGTTATGATGTAATGATATCATGATTATGCTAAGAAAATAAAAATATAGAAAGCACAAGCAAATCACACAAAGGCTTTACGTTTAAAGCTTGCATGGATTTTAAGGTAAGTACCCTCTTGAAGTTTATTTGGTTCAACCTGTCCTAGAAAGTAACCGGGTTTAAAGGGATCTCAATATCACTGATCTTTCCCGTAAGTTTCATTTCAATCGACAACTGACTTGCCACCAAACAAAACTCGGGATTCAAATCTCAATGAGTGTAGTATCGAGTATCAACCGACTTCGGGCTACACCAAAGACGGCTATCTCACTACTTTCTAATGGCCAAGTTGTTAAATTAAAGGTTCTAAGGTCAATTGATGCTTCATGACACCACGCAGTGGCCCCGTATTCTCCTTGACTACTCAAGGCCTACCGATACCAACCAAAGTGTCGCATCAACGTAGCTATTGCTTCGACCGTGTCGGTATACCCCGCACAATTTCCACGATCTATTGCTACTTACCTAAAAGGTGCCCCAGATCCGGGTGTATGATCTATAGTAACCCAAACAAAGCCCTCAAAAGTAAAGCAAACAAAGCATACAAGGTAAATCAATTTAGAATAAACTAGACTCTAAGGTAACCCCACTTTTTATAACTCCCCAGCAGAGTCGCCAGTTCTGTGATACGGTGGTAGAATCGACTATTTATACTGGTTTTGCGTCTGTGTTTGCAAATGTTCCAGTAAGAAAGAGTTGCCACCGACTTTTCTTTTATCCAAATTAAGAAAAGGGTGAAAAGAACAGAAAAATACCTTTTCGAGAATTTTCTGAGTAAGGGGGTAGATTATGGAAAGAAAACGTGTTAGCACCCTTTCCATCCATAGTTATCTACGGGCTCTTAGGTGCTAGCTCATGTTTTTAAAATTTCTTGTGCTTTGTGCTTTTGAAAAGTATTTGAATATTCCTTAGTGTGGCGATTCACTTTATGATAACTCTTGTATCAGTCCTCAAGAGTGTTGATAAAGCGAATGTTTTTTGAAAGTGTTTTGAAATGTTTTGCGTAAGTGTGAAAATTTGTTTTGAGCAAGCATTTAAGAACTATCTACTTATACTCGAAAAGGTTCGTTCTTTTACTCCAATCCTTTAGAAAGTGTTATCCTACTATTAGTGAGTAGGTAGCCTTATCGTTGAATGTAAGAGGGACATTCGAAGGGACGTTACAGTCACGAAGGCAACTGGGCAAGGAATTTTAGTAACTGTCCTAAAGTTCTAAGATCACTTTTAACTGAGGAAACATCGAGAGGGTCATCGAAGGACTTTTGATCTTTCAAACTAGAGGAAAAATCACTAAAACTTCTCACGTTTCAAGATTTATGACCGTTTTACGAAGGAAAACGAAGTGGGATACCCTAGAGGTGCGTATATGCAATTATATTCAATTCAGTTATTTATCTTGCACATTTAGGTTTGCTAACGCTTTTTTTTCCAGTCTTATCATACATGCCTAATTACTAACAATTAATATATACAGAAGAATATAAAGTATGAAAATAAACCCTACGCTATTACATGGCTTCGGGGAGGGGGGATATTTACAATGTACAAAAATTTGGGGGAAGAAAAATAAAGAAAGCGGTAAAAATTCCTATTAACTATTACATACCAATATATAGTTACAAAAATGTAAAAAAATGCAGAAAATAAATAATGCACGAAGGTTGAAAGTTCAAACATAAGTGCCAAGATTATGAGATCCTCAAAGTATACAAAGATAAAATGGAGAAGAGGTACAAGGCCAAGGTTGAAGAATTGGAGAAACAACTTCTATCCAAAGATGCCCATTTTGAATAAGAGAATACCCAAAGGCTTATAGTAAAGATTCAACTCAAGGGAAGTAACATTCAATTAGCACAAGCTATAGAAGAGATTGTAAAGCTCAAAATTCAACTAGAAGACCAAGACAAGCTGCCTTTACCAGACCAACAAGCAGAGTATGAAGGAAGTGGTCGTTCAATGCTAACACTTTGGGAAAAGGATTCTTGAGCTATTTGGAGTTGGATGTTTAATTGTTTTTGTTTCTCTTTTGTTATTCTAATAATTTTTGTACTGATGTTGGAACTACTTGTACTTCTTATTGTTCTAGTTTAATGAGAATTTGACTTATTGGTGTTTACTACGTCGTCTCTTGATCTTGCCTAAAAAACTTGATTCAAAGCTCTAAGACCCTAAAAATGTTTAAACATGTCATTGCATACATTACATGCACTCGTGCATCCATATATCTCATGCATAAGAGGTTTCTTGGTCGGTCTTCTTATCTTGGTTATGCTTTTATTTAGCAGAAATTTCAAATCCGACATTTCACCATTATCCCACAAGGAGTAATCAATGACAACAAATGGAGCAAGTTAAAGCTGATTTGGCAGCAATAAAGGTTCAGGTGGAGACACAAATGGCCTAGTTTATGGAAGTGATTACCAACATGAATCATGGCCAAGAGGAGTTGAGGGCTCTTGGTAAGATGCCTCATAATGAAGAGGAACATCTTGAGAATATTTATGAAGACATTTCTATGGGACAACCACATGTTGTTGTTGCTCTGAACATCAATGGATTGAATGTTAATGGTTATGCTTGTAATCAGGGTCTACATATCAGTCATGGTAATTTTCCACTACCACCACCACCACCACCACCTCAGACACATTTCATTATTGGCAAGATGTTGGGACATCCGCGTGTTAGAAGGAATCTTAGGTTACATGATCTAGAAATGGATCGTAATAAGGACATGAATTTTGTGCATAACAGCGAAGCAAGTTTTCCTACCGAAGATCACAAGTATCATATGATAGAGGAGAGATTAAAGGTTGTTAAAGGGAAAATGGTGTCGGGAAGGGACATTAAAGACCTGGGGCTGGTGCCAGGGGTGAGAGTTACACCCAAGTTTAACGTCCCCGTTTTTGACAAGTACACTGGTACTACATGCCCGGAGACCCATGTAAAAGCTTATTACCGGAAGATGAAGGGTTGCTCATGCATTTCTTCTAAGATAGCCTATCTGGGGCATCGTTGGAATGGTACATGCAACTTAAGAGGACTTATATCAGAAGTCAGAGAGATCTGGTTGAAGCATTTCTGAAACATTATCAATACAATATTGAAATGACACCAAACAAGAATCAACTTCAAAATTTGACTCAACAACCTAATGAGACTTTTAAGGAGTATGCCCAGAAATGGCGTGAACTTTCTACAAGGGTCCAGCCACCGATGATGGAAAGGGAGATGATTGATATGTTAACTAGTACTCTTCAGGGACATTACTATGTGGCTTGCAGCACATCCACCAGTTTTGCTGATATGGTTATGTATGGAGAACGTGTTGAGAGTGGTTTGAAGATAGGTAAGATTCAGTCTGCTAGTACCGGTAGTTCCGCAAGTGGGAACGAAAATAAACCATTCAGCGGTTATCTTAGGAAGAAAGAAGGGGAAACCAATGTTATTTATTCTCAAAAAGGCCGAGGAAGAGCCCAACAAGAAGTAAATGTTGTGACTATACTTGCTGCGCAACAAAAATAACAACAACAACAACGTCCTCAATACCAGAGACAATAGAATGCTCCTCGGCAACCTAGGTATGAAAGGAAGTTTGACCCAGTTCCAATTCCATCCTATCAACTACTCCAACGTCTGCTCGAACTCAAATTAGTTGATCTGAGAAACATTCCGCTTCCTCCTAAGAGACTCCTTGTAAGTTATGATGTCAACTCCCGCCGCGAGTTCCACTATGGTGGTGTAGGCCACAATGTGGAAAATTGTATGGTGTTAAAGCACAAAGTACAAGATCTGTTGGACTCAAAAGTTATTCAGTTCATCCCAAACCAAGTCCCAATGTCCTTCAGAACCCAATGTCGAACAATGTAGAGGAAACTATTAATGCTATTGTGGAAGATATGGAAAGTTTTCATTTGATTATAGACATGAATTTGGTAACAACTCTATTGCCATTTGTTAAGGGGTATCTGATCAAAAGAGGTGTTTATCTAGGTTGTACTCCAGATTGTTGTGATTTCCCAGTTCAACCAGAAGGTTGTGATGATCTGAAAGAAGGAATTCAGAAGTTGATTAGCAACGATGATCTTCAGTTTAAAAGAATTGTTAAAGATAAATAGGTTGAAGAGAAGGATATTACTGTGTTTTCTATCCATTTTACTCCAACAAATATTCCAGTACCTGTTAGACCAGTTCTACTGACAATTACTTTGCCTGGACATGTTCCCTTCTCTAGTGAAAAGGCTGTGCCATGGTACTATGAAGCAAACGTTTATTATTATAGGGTAAAGAAAGAAGAAGGATATTCCGAGGAGAAGCCATCAATGGGTGATAGTTTGAATATTGATAATTTTGATGGCATTAGTAGAATTACAAGAAGCGGTAGAGTTTTCTCACCATATAGTGCTCAAGATAATGCTGATGCCTTGTCAATAGTTAAGGGTAAACAAGTGGTGATGGATAACCAAGAGCCAGTACAAAATACTTTAGCCCAGACTCCAAGTTCAGATATAGCTAAATATGTAGATGAAGTAATGATGTATATCAAGAAAAGCGACTAACGTATAATCGGTCAACTGAGTCATACTCCATCAAAGATCTCCATCTTATCCTTTCTTCGAGATTCTGGGCACACCGCAACGCTTTAATGAAGTTGTTGAGTATAAATTTTTTCCATGAAGAGATATCCGTAAATCAATTCGAAGGTGTTTGTGCTAGCATTACCGCCAGTAAGTCTGGGCTTTACAAACTTTGATCTCCCTCCTGAAGGAAGAAACCATAATATGGCATTACATATTTTTATGGAATGTAAGGGAACTACTCTCTCCTGTGTGCTCGTAGATAAAAGGTCATCTTTGAATGTACTTCCCAAGTCAGCATTGATGAAGATTGATTATTTAGGTGTTGAGTTGCGCCCAAGTAACTTGGTAGTTAAGGCTTTTGATGGATCCCGAAGATCGGTTTTTGGTGAGGTGGATTTACCTATTAAAATTGGACCCTAGATTTTCACTGCTACATTTTTGTGATGGACATATAACCCGCATATTTTTGTTTGTTGGGATGTCCTTGGATACATAAACTAGAGGCCTTAACTTCCACTCTTCATCAGAAGATTAAGTTCCCTGTGAATGGCAAGACAATAACTTTTTATGGAGAGGAAGATTATGTAGTGAGTCATTTGACTTTGTTTTAGTATGTTGAGGTTGAGGGAGATGTGAATGAGATTCCTTTCTAGGCTTTTGAAGATGTGAAGATGATTAAGACTCCTCGCTCGGAGGAGAGGAAGAAGCCTGAAACGTCCATGGCATATTTGAAAGATGCTAGAGTAGTGGTTGAAGCTGGTCACCCCGAAGGTTGGGGTCATGTATCGGATGTTACTCCAAAGTTCAACAAGTTTGGTTTGGGTTTTAGTCCTGGTAAGCAAGGGATATCTCCCAGAGCTCCACATTTATCCACTCTTGTGAAGTTTTCAAATACTAGTATCATTTGGAATGGTCAAGTTAATGTTGTGTGTGACGACGATGGTGATTATGATATTGATAACTGGATTCCTCAGAGTGTTCCTAATGTAGAATTCAACAACTAGACTTTTGAAGATGTCATTCAAGTCACGCTTGTCCAAGAGTAATTTTCTATTTGTTTCCTTATCATGCCATAACTCATGCACTTTGTTGAAGGCGTAGTGACTCATTTGTAGAGCCACCATTTTTTCATTTCCAATTTTTATCATTAAATAAGGACGTCTTTTGCATTCAAATATTTTCTCCCCATCTTTCTATTTTTATTTAGTAAAAAAATGGAAATGTTTTTGTTTTTTTAATCTTTTATCACTCCCTTTCTAAAAGAAACATAAAAACATCAATCATACAAATTCAATCCCACTATCATCACGAATCCTTTAGATAACGTTTCTGCTATCGCTCATTATGACTTTGATAATCCGATCTACCAAGCTGAAGAAGAAGGTGGGGAAGATTGTGAACTCCCTGAAGAGTTAGCAAGATTATTAAGGCAAGAAGATAGGGTCATCCAGCCGCATCAAGAGTCGATCAAGGTTGTGAATCTGGGAACTGTAGAGTTAAAGAAAGAAGTCAAAATAGGGGCCGCTCTAGAAGACAATGTAAAGCAGAGATTGATTGAAATGCTCCACGAGTATGCTGATATCTTTGCTTTGTCTTATGAAGATATGCCAGGGTTGGATATCGATATTGTGGTGCATAATCTGCCTTTAAAGGAATAATGTCTTCCAGTTAAACAAAAACTTCAAAGAACTCTCCCTGAGATGTCTAAGAAGATTAAGGAGGAATTATAAAAGCAGTTTGATGCAGGGTTCCTGAATGTGATTTCTTATCCCTCGTGGATTGCCAACATCGTGCCGATGCATACGAATGATGATAAGGTAGAATGTGTGTTGACTATATGGACCTGTGATACGGTGGCAAAACAGACTGTTAATACTGGTTTGTGTTTTGCGTTTTTGTTTGCAAAATGTTGCAGTAAGGAAGAGTCGCCATCGACTTTTATTTCATCCAACAAAGGAAAAGGAAAAAGAACAGAAAAAACCTTTTTCTAGAATATTTCTGAGTACGGGGGGTAGATTATAGAAAGGGAAGGTGTTAGCACCCTTTCTATCCATAGTTTTCTACGGGCTCTTAGGTACTTGCTCATTTTTAAATTGCTGGTGTGTGCTTTGTTTTGAAAATTTTTGTTTTACTTTGTTTTAACCCTTGTTTCTGTCCTCAAGAGTGTTATGAAGTTGTTTTTGGAAACTTTGTTTTAAAAAAGTGTTTGTGTGAAAAAGATTTGTTTTTTTGTTTGAGCAAGTACCTAGGAACTAATCTACCTACTCGAAAAAGGTCTGTTCGTTTTCCTTTTAGACAATTCTATCCCATTATTGAGAAATAGGTAGCATCGTTGTTGGAGTTTTAAAGGGACGTTCGAAGGGACGAAATGGTTACTGAAGGCAACAAGTAAGGATACCTTAGCGTTCGAAGGGACTATCGTCATAAGATCAATTCGTAGGCAACTCGAGGGGACATGTAGGGACTGTGATCTTTATGACGACTTTGAATCACGGGTCATTGCTAAGGTACCCCTACGCTCGAGGGACACAACCATTATTTCCGAGGCAACCAAGTGAGGCAAACCCTAGGAGTGCAAGAGTACAAAAGTGTTTAATTTTAATTATTTATCTTGTAATTTAGTGATCTAGGATTGATTAATTAGTCATACACACCTAAGTTGCTAACAATTATATACAAGTATGCAGAATATAAAATCGAGAAGATAAAGGTCCTACGCTATTACAGGGCTTTTGCAGATACATGATTATCTTGGACTGAAAATAAAAATGCGGAAGTTTAAACCCTAATTACTATTACAACCTCGAAACAGTTACAATAATAATAAAAGGAATTAAAATGCGTGCGACAAATTTAAATGCAAGAATTAAAGGACCCTAATAATCTAATTGAAAAAATAATTAGGTTATTATTATTATTTTTTTGAGAAAATTAATTAAGTTATGTACAAATTAAAAACCTAATTTCTAATTAATTTAAATTCTATAGAAAAAAAATTAAATTTCCCTAAATAATTAAACTAATTAATTATAGAAAAAAATATTTTATGAAAAAAAGATTTTTAAGCTTTTTGTGATTTTGAGTTAATAAAAAAACATGATTTTGTGTTATTTTGTAAAAGAAAATAATTTAGAAAATAATTAAAAGAAATAAAAATAGAAAAGATAGAAACTGGGCCTGTTTCAGCAATTGCGGGGGGGGGGGGGGGGGGGGGGGGGGGGTGCCATGGGGAATTTGTCTTTAGGCCCAAAGAGTTGAGCCCATCCAGCACGCCTGATTCTGTGTTGGCCAAGTTTGGAAGGTATACCATAGTCTTTCATTGATGGCCGTTGGTTCTGGATTGATGATGAATCTAGTGGTTGAGATCCTGGGTTGCATAGTGGACGTTTGGAGGCATGATGCACATGATCTGCTGAAGCAAAGTTAGAAAATAAAATTGTTGGGACCTGGGATCGAACCCAGGCCCTCCCACTTTCAAGCGTATGCCTTGGCCATCTGAGCTGCGTGGATTAGTTGTTAACATAACAATAATAATATATAATATATGAAAAACAAGTGGATAATTGAATAAAAGAAAACGTGCTCCAGTCATTCAAATGGTCCAATGATAGTCAAACACGTTAGCTTCTTCTTCCTTGTCGGTCGTATTAGGTCTGTAACCTTTACCGATGACTAAGCTTCCATGGCTGTAACCATGTTCCATTCAAAAATTACTTACAAGCAATATAAATAAGATTCAAGACCATGGATCGATTGGGTTTGACCCCCTGATCACAATGGTATCCTTCTTTAGGGCCAATTGTTCCTGCATTTGAAAGCCCTAAAATAACAAGGCAAACCCTAGCTATGGCAACTATTCATACAGGCGGTAAAACTTCAATTAAAGGGTTTAAACACGTTGCAAACATGACAACAAACATGAATATACCATTAAAACATGTTCATAATGCAAGAATCATAGTAATTAGATTTTGAAAAAGAAGCAAACCGTGACAATCGTATGTCCTGTTTCTGGGCTTGGGAGGACTGGAAAATGATTGGAACGTGTTCTGGAGATGCCTAGGAATTGACTGGTGGCTTTGAAAGTCTTTGAATCGGCCTCTAAACTGGAAATCAGTCTACCACTTTTTGACAGTTTTCAATTCTTGCTTGCAGATTTTTATTACCTCCCATCCTCTTTCTTGTGCACTGGTTGTGTTCTATATATGTAATAGAACGAATTAGGTCAACAAAAATAGTTGGTATCTTTTTCATTCATGAAGATTTGATTTGGTTTTTATCTTGTATGATATGTTTCTATATCAAGCCAAATCATGCCATTTTCATCCCAATCATCCTTGGAACGATTTGATTTGGTTTGGCAACATATTTGCATTATGATTCCATTCAAAATCAGATCAAAAACAAATCTTACATATTTTATATCATTTATTTGATTTAATTTGGCTTTTAAATGATAAAAAATCAAAAGAAATTAAATAAATAAAGTAAATAATATATGGTAGAGTGTTCGGGTCTTGGATCATGTTGGAAGCATAATGCAAGCTTAAAAAGTTAGGCCCATTTGGCAAAAAAATGCATTTGTGAGCACATTTGACTTTTGGCAATTTTCCAAAAAAGGTCAACTTTGACAATGCATAACTCTTCCAATTTTGGCCCTAAAGAGATGTTCTTTGACTTTTTAGAAAGCTTAAGATGTCCCCTAAACAACACTTTTGGTCTCATCACAATTGGGTCTTCCATTTTAATGTAAGAAGCTTTGACCCAAAAGGTGTTTTTGTTGACTTTTCAAAAGGACCTATAATGTCTGAATTTATATCTTTTTATGGGTGCATTTCTTGAACTTGAGGGATGAAGATGAGTTGTGTGGAATTGGATTCTCTTTAAAATGAGCCTTGGATGAGAAATTTATTATAAAGTATGAGAAAGTTATGCCTGGTCAAAGTTTGGTTGACTTTTCCTGAGAAACCCTAATTTAACAACTTTTGAGTTTTGATGAATTAGGCGCATTCCTTGAGGAATCATGATCAACCCTTGATCAAATGATGAATATCACTTCAAAATGTTGATGTTGACCAAAAATCTTGAAGTTTGACTGTATGTGGGCCTCAGTTGACTTTTGACCTAATACAGTCGATTCTCAAGCATCTGAGCAATTGACTGAGCAAACTTCTTGTGCAAGGCATGAAACTTGACATGGATGATCTTGAGAAAATATTGGGACCATGGAAGGAATTTGGGACCTTTGGAGTTCACACATCTTGATAAAAATGGAAACCCTAGTTTGAGATACATTATCTTAGCAGGGAGTTTATCTGGTCAATTCTTGGGCATCCTTGAGCAAGTTGAGGACCTCAATGGGCATGTATTGAGTAAAATAAGAGGGAAAGTTTCGGGGTACAATAGCTGCCCCTGTTCAATCTTCTTAATCCCGAGGATGTAGATTGGCTGTCTGCCTTTCATAATCTGAAGGTGGAAGATGATTGAACACTAGAGTGCCTAGAAATTTGCACTCGTTTAAAATGATACTTAATTATGTAGATAATCAGGAATGGGATTACATATGCCATTTGGAGAAGATGACTGAAAGTCGTCGGAGATGGGATTAAAGACGCCATCCTGAGAATGTGACGGGGAGTCGTCGAAGATGAGCTTAAAGATGCCATCCAGAATAATGAAGATTTCGTGAGATATTCCTGTACTTACCGTTTAGGAGGACTTTGCTGGAGAATGTTGATTCCCTTCTTGGAAAATAGAGGCTAGGAGCTGCAGTTGTCCATTACTCTACTGGGGAATTAACTCTTACTTGAGGAAGCAGAAGTGAACTGCATATCTGGTTAGGGTCCAGGCTGCACAGCGACTTACTGGAGAAAGGTGAAATCAACCGAAACTAGGGATGAAAGAGAAGGAACCTGGATATTAGGGTTGCTTCGGAATGAGAGCCTGGATAGTAGGGCTATGAGAAGGAACCTGGGTCGTAGGGTTACTTCGAAATGAGAGCTTGGATAGTAGGGCTGTGAAAAGGAACCTGGGTCGTAGGGTTACATCGAAATGAAAGCCTGGATAGTAGGGCTGTGAGAAGGAACCTGGATAGTAGGGTTACTTTGGGATGAGAGCCTGGATAATAGGGTTGTGAGAAGGAACCTGGATAGTAGGGTTACTTTGAAATGAAAGCCTGGATAGTAGGGCTGTGAGAAGGAACCTGGGTCGTAGGGTTACTTCGAAATGAAAGCCTGGATAGTAGGGCTTATGGGGAAGGAACCTGGATAGTAGGGTTACTTCGAGATGAAAGCCTGGATAGTAGGGCTGTGAGAAAGAACCTGGATAGAAGGGTTGCTTTGGAATGAGATCCTGGATATTAGGGCTGTGAGAAGGAACCTGGATAGTAGGTTTGCTTCGAAATGAGAGCCTGGATAGTAGGGCTATAAGAAGGAACCTGGGTCGTAGGGTTACTTCGAAATGAAAGCCTGAATAGTAGGGCTTATGGGGAAGGAACCTAGATAGTAGGGTTACTTCGAGATGAAAGCCTGGATAGTAGGGCTTTTGGGGGAAGGAACCTGGATAGTAGGGTTACTTCGAGATGAAATCCTGGATAGTAGGGCTGTGAGAAGGAACCTGGGTCGTAGGGTTACTTTGAAATGAAAGCCTGGATAATAGGGCTTATGGGGAAGGAACCTGGATAATAGGGTTACTTCGAGATGAAAGCTTGAATAGTAGGGCTGTGAGAAGGAACCTGGATAGTAGGGTTGCTTCGGAATGAGAGCCTGGATAGTAGGGCTGTGAGAAGGAACCTGGGTCGTAGGGTTACTTCGAAATGAAAGCCTGGATAGTAGGGCTTATGGGGAAGGAACCTGGATAGTAGGGTTACTTCGAGATGAAAGCTTGGATAGTAGGGCTTATGGGAAGGAACCTGGGTCGTATGGTTACTTCAAAGTGATAGTGTAGATTAGTTAACCTGTTTGGTTTCGAGAACTGAGTTTCCATTAGTCGTCTGCAGACGTGACCTGTATAACCGCTAGATTTGTTGAAGCTGGTCGTCTTTCTTGAAAATATAACAGGGTTAATTATGTGCGGTGCATGAAATACATGGTGAGATGATGTTCTCAAAATAAATGAGATAATGCCGCATATGATATGTATGCGCTTGTCATGATGTATATACATGAAATGCTATCGGAGTATGTCTGAGTTTGGGAAAATAAATCCCTAACTACTGCTAGAGATTTATGAATATTCTGTCAGGAAGAGATTCTGCTTGAGAATAAACTTTGCAGGGAACATACTTAGAAAGTGAATTTTTGTAGCTGAAGTGATGAACTCTGTCGGGGATTGAGCCTCTGCATCCAGAGAAATAAACTCTACTTGGGGGATGAAATTTACTGATCCGCCTACGATTATGAAATTCGGATGGGGGATATAGCTGTCAGGTTTCTGAATGACCCTGGCTGGGGAGGTTACCTCCTGTTTCGGAAAAGCCGACATCAATGCTTTTGAATACTTTTACTCTGTAGGGAGTGTATGTACTGCTGATTAGGTTCCAAAGCTATCTCTGTCCCGGTACCTGCTGGGCGGAGTAACTATCGGGTTTGGCACTTCTTGTTTTTGCCCCTGTTTATAGAATTATGAGTAATTGTCTTTTGTTTCTTATGTAAATATTTATGAGAAGCAATCATTTTCAAATGAATATATCAAAAATAAATCATTGGACGTTCTTATGAAACAAAACAGAAAAAGAAAAACAAACTCGAAGAATTTTGCATTAATTTCTGAAGTTGGTATGTAATAGGCGTTTTTGTACAAGGAGGCTGACGCTCTAGTAAAAGAGCGCCGCCGAAAAATAGAAACTATATAATTTGTGTAAAAGAAAAAAAAATCTATATGAAACAACCCCATTGGGTTCCAACTCTGCTATTGCCCTTATATCCTCAAGCGTCTCATCACTTTGCTACTTGGCCGAAAGTTGATCAGATTGATTAGTGTCGTCTGAGCTTGATAGTCGATACGTAAATCTGGTCGTAAGATGATCCAACGAGACATAGTGATACAATTTATATCCCTAACTTTTTCCTGGACTGCCCTTTCAGGTTTTCAGTCCACCGGGATACCCTTTTTTGCCCAAGTCGCCCTTTCAGGTTTTCGACTTGCCGGGTGTACAAATTTTTTCTTTTCATCCCTTACTTTTGCCCGAATTCTTTTGGTTCACCGGAAAGCCCTTATTTTTGCCTAGGCCAGTCAACCAAGCGAGTCTTTTGATTAGGCGTAGTATCTTTTCACTATGTCTGCATTGACAGGGTGAGGAAGGTCTTCACCATCCATGGTGGTTAGAATCATAGCTCCACCCAAAATAATGTTCTTAACCACAAATGGCCTTTCTTGTTAAAAGCCTTGATCATTCTCTTTTGATATGTCTGACCATGGCAGATAGCAGTAAGTCTCTTTTCATCGATTAAACTTAACTGATCAAATCGGGTTCAGATCCAGTCGTCTTTGTTCAAACCCGCATCCTTCATAATCTTGAGAGAAGGTATCTGGACTTTGATGGGTAGGACTACCTCCATGCCATATACTAGAGAGTAGGGTGTTTCCCCTGTTGACGTCCGTGCTGAGGTACGGTACCTATGAAGAACAAATGGTAACATCTCATGCCAGTCTTTGTATGTCATTGTCATCTTCTGCACAATCTTCTTGATGTTCTTGTTAGCTGCTTCAACAGCGCCAATCATCTTTGGCCGGTAGGGAGAAGAATTATGATGCTGTATCTTGCACTGTTTATAGAGCTCGGGGATCATTGTGTTGTTGAGATTCGTACCATTTTCAGTAATAATTATCTCTGGCACACCATATTGACAAATCAGATTATGTCAGATAAACCGCGCCACGACGTTCTTGGTTACTGTAGCAAAGGAAGCTGCCTCAACCCACTTCATGAAATAATCAATGGCTACTAGGATGAAGCGATGCCCATTGGAGGCGGTGGGTATGATTTCTCCGATCATGTCAATGCCCCACATTGTGAAGGGCCATGGAGTTGTCAAGACGTTTAAGGGGACCAGAGGCACATGCACCTTATCAGCGTAGATTTGGCACTTATGACAAATTCGAGAGTACCGATAACAATCGACTTCCATAGTGGACCAGTAATATCATGCCCGTAGGATCTTCTTAGCCATGGTATGTCCACTAGAATGGGTTCCAAAGGGGACTTCATGTAGATCTGTCAAGATCCTCTCCGCTTCGCTCTTGTCTACACACCATAGTAGTGTGGAGTCATGGTTGCATTTATAGAGAATTCCATTACTGACGAAGAACTTTGCAGCGAACCTTCTCAGAAACTTCTTATTGTTGACATATTCACCTTCAGGATACTCTTGAGCCTCGATATATCTTTTGACTTCGTGAAACCAGGGTTTGTCTGCCACTTCTTCGGTATCAATTTCACAGCAGTGTGCTGGTTCATCCAACCTCTCAATGGTGATTTGGGGAGCTTCATTGTCCCACCTAACTTTGAACATAGAAGACATGGTAGCTAACGCGTCCGCTAACTTGTTCTCCTCTCGTGGGAAATGTTCAAAAGTTACCTCCTCGAAGTGTGATAACAATGTCAACACGTACTCTTTATATGGGATGAGATTCATATGCTTCGTATCCCATTCACCTTTGATCTGACTTATTACCAAGGCTGAATCCCTGAAAACGTCCAAGAATTTGATCCCGAGGTTAATAGCGGCCTTGAGTCCCATGATACAAGCTTCATACTCCGCCATGTTGTTAGTGCAGTTGAAACATAGCCGGGCAGTGAAAGGAGTATGACAGCCCTCAGGAGATATGATTACAGCACCGATGCTATTACCCAGTGCGTTCAAAGCTCCGTCACAAAACATAGTCCATTGGGATCCCTCCTCGGGTCCTTCATCCAGTCCAGGTTCTTCGTAGTCAGTCACCAGCATAATATTCTCATCCGGGGACTCAAAATTCATGGACTGGTAGTCATCCACGGCCTGATGAGCCAAATGATCAGCCAATACACTCCCCTTGATTGCTTTCTGGGTTGTATATTGTATGTCCTACTCAGTTAAGATCATCTGCCATCTTGCTATTATTCCAGAGAGAGCGGGTTTCTCGAAGATGTATTTGATCGGATCCATCTTAGATATCAATAAAGTAGTGTGGGTCAGCATATACTGTCTTAGTCGGTGAGCAGCCCATGCCAAAGTGCAGCAAGTTTTCTCGAGCAGTGAGTATCGTGTCTTACAGTCGGTAAACTTTTTTCTAAGGTAGTATATTGCATGCTCTTTTCAAAAGCGGTCTAGCATTCATCATTCCACCTTACCACTTGATCTTTCTTCAGAAGCTTGAAGATGGGCTCACAAGTTATAGTCAGATGTGAAATGAACCAGACAATATAATTCAAGTGTCCCAAGAAACCTCTGACCTCCTTCTCCGTACGGGGAGATGGCATTTCTTGTATAGCCTTTACCTTTGCAGGATCCACTTGGATGCCTTTGTCGCTGACGATGAAACCCAAAAGTTTACCGGATCTTACCCCGAAGGTGCACTTGTTTGGATTCAACCTCATTTTGTATACCTTCAACTTGTCGAACAACTTTTGGAAATGATCAAGATGGTCTTCCTCAGTCTGAGACCTGACTATCACGTCATCAACATAAACTTCGATCTTATGGTGAATCATATCATGGAACAAAGCGACCATGGCACGCTGATAAGTTTCCCCAACATTCTTCAACCCAAAAGGAATCACCTTGTAGCAAAAGGTGCCCCACTGCGTGACAATGGTTGTCTTCTCCATGTCTTCAGGAGCCATCTTGATCTGGTTGTAGCCAGAGAAACCATCCATGAAGGAGAATATTTTGTGTTGTGCGGTATTTTCAACCAGAACATCAATGTGAGGAAGAGGAAAGTCATCCTTGGGGCTTGCCCTGTTCAGATCTCTATAATCCACACACATCCACACTTTACCTTCCTTCTTAAGTACCAGAACGACATTAACAACCCACTGTGGATAAGAAGTGATAGCTAAGAATCCTGCGTAGAACTGCTTCATGACCTCTTCCTTGATCTTCTCTGACATTTCAAGGCGCATACGACGGGCCTTCTGTTTAACCGGAGGACAGTCTTCTTTGGTTGGAAGATGATGAACCACAATATCAGTGTCTAAACCTGGCATGTCTTCATATGACCAGGAAAAGATCTCAACGTAATCGTGCAACATTTTTATCAACCGCAGTTTGACCTTAACTTCCAAATTTGCACCAATCTTGACCTCCTTTCTGTCTATCTCTGTGCCCAGGTTTATTGTCTCAACCAGCTCTTCATGAGGCTGTATAACCCTTTCTTCCTGTTGTAATAGTCTAGCAAGCTCTCCAGGTACCTCACAATTATCCTCACTTTCGTCTTTGGGTTGGTTGATCGGATTTTCGAATTCATAACTGGCAATAGAAGAGCTGTTATCAATGGGATCCAGAGTGGATATGGATCTGCAGTATGATACGTGAGTGTGTGTAATAGAATAGCTATTTTGATAAAGTGAAAACAGAAAGGAAAAACAGAAAGCGTAAAATTTGTATGCAAGAAACGTCCAATGCTTTATTAATGATATATGAAATGAAAAATAATATCCCTCACAAGCAAAGCCAATGTGCCTCGGACAAGGCACAAGGCCGTAGAGTTTTAAATTGTTTATTACAAAACTTGAAAACAAGTAAGACAATTACTGCAGAATAAAAGAAACTGGTATAAAGTCCCTAGCCGTCCAGTTACTCGGTACACCGTTGGTAGTTGGGTAGATCCAGCTGTCAATGTCTGAGTCTTCCTCACAATCTTCAATGGCATTAATTTCCCGATTGCCGATGCGTAGGGGAGGTACTCCAGCCCGAGCGCGTCGAACAACCCTTTGAGCTCCTGAAGTAAATCCCAAACCAAACTTGTCAATTTTATGAGTAAAATCAGGGAGCTGTCCCCAGTTGGAACACCCAACTTCTTCAATCACGGCTCTCGCGTCTTTGAGGGAAGCCATCTTCAGAGAAGGTTTGTTGGTAGTAGTTTCAGCCGATGCCAGGATCTAGGGAATCTCTTCAAAATTCTGGAAAGGAGTCTCTATGAATTCCCCGTCCATCTCTACGTACTTGAAGGAATTGAGGTAGCTCACCATATACTCCTCTTCACCTTGCACAGTGACAATCTTTCCTCTTACTGGATATTTTAGCATATGGTGCAGGTAGAAGTGACTGCCCCAGCTTCATGGATCCAAGGACGACCCAACAAACAAGAATATGATGGCCGGATGTCCATTACATAGAAGGTGGACTCAAAGGTTTGAGAGCCTACTTTGACAGGCATGTCCACCTCCCCATGCACTATTCTCTTCGACCCGTCAAAAGCCCTCACCATAATGCTACTAGGCTTTAAGGTCAAGCCCTCACAGTCCAACCGATCCAACGCCTTCTTAGGCATGACATTCAGCGAAGACCAGATATCTACCAGCACATAAGCCATAGTGGTGCCCCTGCACTCAATCGAGACATATAGAGCATCATTATGCTTCCTCCCTTTCGGTGTCAGGTCTGTATCTGAAAAACCCAGCCCATTGTCAGTAGTCAGGCTAACCATAAAATCTTTGAATTGATCAGTTGAGGTCTCCTGTGGCACATGCGCAGTCTTGAGGAATGAAATCAAAGCCTTAGTATGGGCTTCAGAACACAACATTAGAGACAACATGGATATCTTTGAGGGGGTCTGCCCCAGCCGCTCGACCATGTTGTAGTCACTCTTTTTGATTATTTTCAGTATTTCATCTATCTCTTGCTTA
This sequence comes from Vicia faba, assembly GCA_948472305.1. Classification (NCBI taxonomy): domain Eukaryota; kingdom Viridiplantae; phylum Streptophyta; class Magnoliopsida; order Fabales; family Fabaceae; genus Vicia; species Vicia faba. The sequence goes on along the minus strand of OX451741.1, from coordinate 735,412,330 downwards.
GAGGCTTCCACGACAATTTTTCTAGGTGCCTCCGTCCGGGCGGGCTCAACTATAACTTCTTTTCCGCGGGTACTAGACGATTCACCAACAGGGGTAATAATTGGAGTAAGAACATGGGTCGTAGTTGATGTACCAGTAGGAACAACAGACAGAATGACAATAGGCCTGTTGACAGTCTTAGGGGAAATCTCGGGAGAGAAGACCCTTCCACTTCGGGTAACCTTGCTGGTCCCGACAATGTTACCAATATCAGGACCAACCTCTTCATTTTTCAGATCTTGTTTGATGCCATGATAGTACACATCGACATCATAATGCCAGGGGACAGCTTTGTCCGAGACATACGGGAAAGGACCAGGAATAATGATTATTAGTGGAGCGATTCTTGAAGACGATGTAATCCTAACAGGTCTTCTCGAGGAGACCTTGGAAGGATTGGCGGAAATGGTTATAATGGCAATGTCTTCAGATGGAACAACAGGAACCAAAGTTTTCTCAAACAAAATTTCTTTGCTGTCCATCAGGCGTTGAACACTTGACTTCAGCAAATGGCAACCAGAAGGCATAAATGAACACATGTGGAAACCTTCACCACAACCCAGAAATAGACCGGCCAACAGTAAATTCTTCTTCACAATCATGAGAGGAGTAGAAACTTCATCCACCAAGGTCACAAACAAGTCGGTATCAACAACATTAACTCCACGACCGTGCTTAGGCATGGGAGAAGTTATGACATTGAGCTTTTCCAGAGCGTCAAACTCAATTTCCTTGGCTTCGATCAGATCTTGTACCTTATTTCTTAGAGCCCAGAGTCATTGGTATCGTGGCCAGGACTCTCAGAATGATAGGCACAACGAGCATTTGGATTAAATCGGGGAGATGTGGTATTCGGATTCTTGGGAGCCTCTTTCAAGGTCGCCAAGTTGGATCTCAGCAGATGAGGTAGAACTTCAGCCAACTTCATATTGATTCGGGTAAACTTCCGTTGTGGCCTTTCCACCCTTGGTTGATTGTTGCGTTGTGGAGCGGTCGCAGGCCTAGGTATCATTACAGCACTTACTGTCTGACGATGTTCAGCTCTTCTTTGGCCCCTCGGGCTGTAGATGGCATTGGCTTCTTTCTTACCAGCAAAAGTCTTCTTTACCGAACTCGAAAAGGCATCCTTCTGTATCTTGCCGCTCCGAATCCCAGCTTCTACTCTCTCTCCAGTCAGAATCAGCTCGGTGAAACCAGCTGACGAGCTGCTGATCAAATGATTAAAGAATGGACCAGATAGAATCCCCAGAAACATATCAACCAACTCCCTATCAGACAACGGGGGTTGGACTCTTCCAGCCAAGTCTCTCCACTTATGTGCATAGTCTTTAAAGCCTTCACTCGCCCCATGAACATACTTTGGAGTTGAGTACGAGTAGGAGCAAGGTCGGCGTTATATTGGTACTGCTTATAGAAAGCAGCAACCAGATCTTCCCAATTTCGCACATTGGCTCTCTCAAGTTGGTAGAACCATTCAAGTTGAGTCCCTAACAGACTATCTTGAAAGAAATGAACCCACAAATTTCTATCAGCAGTGTGGGGCTGGATCTTTCTGACATACGAGTAGAGATGGAGTTTTGGGTAGGACACCCCATCATACTTTGCAATAATTGGAGATTTGAACTTCTGCGAGATGAACACTCCCGACACCAATCCCAATTCTTCGAAATCCAGCCCAGGTATCCTCTGGACTTCCATAGCACTCAAGCGATCTTCCAACTGCTTGTTTCTATCCTCAGTGGGAGGATACTGCTCATCATTGTAGTCAGTATCATTGTCAGAAACTTCAGGACTGGGATCCTTCTCCCTTGTCTCTTCTTCTTGATTCTCCCCTTCCTTGGATGAAGAGGTCAGATCGACTTGTTGCTTCAATGGCCCTCTAAACCTCCTGCCCATATTTAGAATACCGGCAACCTTCTTCTTTTTTCTTTTTCTCTTTTAGGATGAGGGCTTTCAGATCCTCCTGCCCTTTTTCCAGATTTATGAACATTTGCTGGGACTGGGCGTTTTGTGCCTGAAGATCCTTAATGCTTTGTTCGGAAGACATTTCTGCTGAAATAAACCACGAAGAAGATGAGAAACCTGTAATGGTACCTGTACATGCAATGCTATGAATGGGATGCATATGCAATGATTTCAAAGACTTTGGGGAAATTTAAATTTGCGAACCAAAATGAAACAAAGATTCTATTAGTTGAATTCAAGGTTCAAATGCCTTTAGGCGTTACAATTAAAAACAAATCTAAAACTAGAAAAAAATAAAAATTCCCATGGATGCTTCCTCTTCGTGCCGAGATAGACATTGAGTCCTCTTTCATCATGGATCTACTTTGTGATCTCTAAAACCTTCCTCTCCTGGGCATAGAACTGATCCCTGTAGGTACCCCGCTCTTTCTTCAACTGTATCCAAGACCTATGTAGTTCTCCAAGATCATTGGGCATATCAGGATGGAGAATCGTGTAAGGAATACCCCTTTCAGTAGTGGGTTCCACAATCAATGGTAGAACGGCCATATAGGGCATCATAAGTTTCTGGGCGTGAGCTCGTACCCATTGGAGGTAAGGTTCCATAGGAATGGAAGCCTTTGGCCCCAAAGCCTTGGCGCCAAATCTGTTTACCATGCCCCAAGCTCGTATGAACCTCCGAAGATACTCTTGAACATCATCCTCATAGTTGAATACAATGCCTTCGATAAGTAACTCATGGGGACCATCCCTTCGAGCGTAACCAAATTATCATAGAGCTAAACAAGGATTGTAGGTTATACCCTCTCTGATGCAAAGTAACGAGACATTAGGGTACTCCCCGCAGTGGTTAATAATAGCAGTGTTTTCCATAGCTCGGGAACACCAGAGAATACCCATGTGAGCGAGTGACATTATCCTTTGTGACCAACCCACACCTTTTTCATTCTTCAGTATAAACTTAGGGAGATGAGAAATAAACCATCTCTACAACAATGGTATGCAACACATAAGAACCCCTCTTCTTTTCATGGTACGAGTATGTAGAGCGTGCAAAATGTCTCCGAGCAAGGTAGGCATAGGGTTGCGAGAGAGGAATATCTTTATAGAATTCACATCTATGAATGAGTCTAGATTAGGGAATAGTAATAAACCATAGATTAGAAGGGCCAAGACCTCCTCAAAAGCCTGAAAATCCATATTATCCCAAAACAGCTGGGCCTTGTCTATCAGAAACTTGGCCAGAAAACCCTTGACTCTTCTTCTTGTTTCCCAATTAGATAGCACGTCGGCTCGTTTCAGATGCAAAGACGAGGCAATGACTTCTGGCTTAGGAACTTCTTCCAGACCTGTGAAAGGCAACTATTCAAGAATGGGTATATCCAACAGCTGAGAGAAGTCTTCCATGGTAGGAACCAACTGGTAGTCTGGAAAGGTGAAGCAGTGGTGCTTGGGATCAAAGAACTGAAAGAGTACAATCATCATATTTTCATCAAAGTTTGAAGTAACCATGTTGAGAAGTCGACCATGTCTCTTAGTAAACGCAGAAGTTTCAGGAACCTTTGATACTAGCTCATTAAGTTGGGAAGGTACTTTCACAAAGCTGATTCAGATAGTGTTTCTACGGGCGGAAGCCATGATCTGCAAAATAGAACAAAGATAAATTCCCTTGGTCCTTGAAATGGTTAGTGAAATAAGAATGGATGCTATGTTATGATGCATGATGTCATGATAAACCACAGGTATAACAAACATAGACAAATCACACCAAGTCCCTAGGTTTAAAAGCTTGCATGAGGTTAAAGGTAAGTACCCTCTTGAAGTTTAGTTGGTTTCAACCTGTCTTAGAAGAGTAACTGGGTTCTAAAGATTCTCAATATCACTGATCATCCTTTATCGGCATTGTTTCAGCTCAAGCAATCTTTTCTTGCGGCCGAAATATCCCGAAAGCCTGATCTCAATGAGTGTAGCATCGAGTATCAACCAATCCTCAGCTCTATACTGAGGCCGGCTATCTCACTACTTTCTAATGGCCAAGTTTGTTCAACTAAGGTTCTAAGGTCCATTAGTGCTTCACGATACCATGCGACAGCCCCATATTCTCCTCGTTTCCCCATGAAGGATACCGGTACCAACCAAAGTGCCACACCAACACAACCATCACTTAAACCATATCGGTCTACATCGTACAATCTCCACGATCTATTGCTGTTTACCTAAAAAGTTCCCCCAGATCCGGGTGTAGGATCTATAGTAACCCTAAGCAAAAACCCTTTAAGAATAAAGCAAACAAACAAGAAAGCAATTTTAAAATGACTTAGATCCTAAGGTAAACCCACTTTATTTTAGTCCCCAGTAGAGTCTCCAGTTCTGTGATACGGTGGCAGAACTGACTTTTAATACTGGTTTGCGTTGTGTTTTTATTCACAAAATGTCACGGTAAGCAAGAGTCGCCACCGACTTTTATTTCATCCAATAAAGGAAAAGGAAAAAGAACAGAAAAAACCTTTTTCGAGAATATTTCTGAGTACGGGGGGTAGATTATAGAAAGGGAAGGTGTTAACACCCTTTCTATCCGTAGTTTTCTACGGGCTCTTAGGTACTTGCTCATTTTTAAATTGCTGGTGTGTGCTTTGTTTTGAAATTTTTTGTTTTACTTCGTTTTAACCCTTGTTTCTGTCCTTAAGAGTGTTACAAAGTTGTTTTTGGAAACTTTGTTTTAAAAAAGTGTTTATGTGAAAAATATTTGTTTGTTTGTTTGAGCAAGTACCTAGGAACTAATCTACCAACTCAAAAAAGGTTTGTTCGTTTTCCTTTTAGACAATGCTATCCCATTATTGAGAAATAGGTAGCATCGTCGTTGGAGTTTTAAAGGGACGTTCGAAGGGACAAAATGGTCACTGAAGGCAACAAGTAAGGATACCTTAGCGTTCGAAGGGACTATCGTCATAAGATCAATTCGTAGGCAACTCGAGGGACAAGTAGGGACTGTGATCTTTATGACGACTTTGAATCGCGGGTCATTGCTAAGGTATACATACGTTCAAGGGAGACGACCATTATTTCCGAGGCAACCAAGTGAGGCAAACCCTAGGAGTGCAAGTGTGCAAAAGTGTTTGATTTCAGTTATTTATCTTGTAATTTAGTGATCTAGGATTGATTCATTAGTCATACACGCTTAAGTTACTAACAGTTATATACAAGCATGCAGAATATAAAAGCGAGAAGGTAAAGGTCCTACGCTATTACAGAGCTTTTGCAGATACATGATTATCTTGGACTGAAAATAAAAATGCGGAAGTTTAAATCCTAATTACTATTACAACCTCGAAACAGTTACAATAATAATAAAAGGAATTAAAATGCGCGCGGAAAATTTAATTGCGAGAATTAAAGGACCCTAACAATCTAATTGAAAAAATAATTAGGTTATTATTATTATTATTTTGAGAAAATTAATTAACTTATGTACAAATTAAAAACCTAATTCTAATTAATTTAAATTATGTAAAAAAACAATTAAATTTCCCTAAATAATTAAACTAATTAATTAAAGAAAATAAAATATTTTATGAAAAAAAGATTTTTATGCTTTTTGTGATTTTGAGTTAATAAAAAACATGATTTTGTGTTATTTTGTAAAAGAAAATAATTTAGAAAATAATTAAAAGAAATAAAAATAGAAATGATAGAAATTAGGCATGTTTCAGCAATTGGGGGGGTTCCATGAGGAATTTGTCTTTAGGCCCAAAGAGCTGAGCCCAACCAGCGAGCCTGATTCTGTGTTGGCCAAGTTTGGAAGGTATACCATAGTCTTTCATTGATGGGCGTTGGATCTGGATTGATGATGAATCCAGTGGTTGAGATCCTGGGTTGCATAGTGGACGTTTGGAGGCATGATGCACATGATCTGCTGAAGCAAAGTTAGAAAATAAAATTGTTGGGACATGGGATCGAACCCAGACCCTCCCACTTTCGAGCGTATGCCTTGGCCATCTGAGCTGCGTGGATTAGTTGTTAACATAACAATAATAATATATAATATATGAAAAACAAGTGGATAATTGAATAAAAGAAAACGCACGCCAGTCATTCAAATGGACCAATGATAGTCAGACACGTTAGCTTCTTCTTCCTTGTCAGTCGTATTAGGTCTGTAACCTTTACCTACGACCAAGCTTCCATGGATGTAACCCTGTTCCATTCAAAAATTATGTACAAGCAATATAAATAAGATTCAAGACCATGGATCGATTGGGTTTGACCCCCTGATCACAATGGTCTCCTTCTTTAGGGCCAATTGTTCCTGCATTTGAAAGCCCTAAAACAACAAGGCAAACCATAGTTATGGCAACTATTCATACAGGCGGTAAAACTTCAATTAAAGGGTCTAAACACGTTGCAAACATGACAACAAACACGAATATACCATTAAAACATGTTCATGATGCAATAATCATAGTAATTAGATTTTGAAAAAGAAGCAAACTGTGACGATCATATGTCCTGTTTCTGGGCTTGGGAGGACTGGAAAATGATTGGAACATGTTCTAGAGATGCCCAGGAATCGATTGGTGGCTTTGAAAGTCTTTGAATCAGCCTCTAAATAGGAAATCAGTCTACCACTTTTTGACAGTTTTCAATTCTTGCTTGCAGCTTTTTACGACCTCCCATCCTCTTTCTTGTGCACTGGTTGTGTTCTATATATGTAATAGAACGAATTAGGTCAACAAAAACAGTTGATATCTTTTTCATTCATGGAGATTTGATTTGGTTTTTTATCTTGTATGATATGTTTCTATATCAGGCCAAATCATACCATTTTCATCCCAATCATCCTTGGAACGATTTGATTTGGTTTGACAGCATATTTGCATTATGATTCCATTCAAAATCAGATCAAAAACAAATCTTCCATATTTTATATAATTTATTTGATTTAATTTGGCTTTTAAATGATAAAAAAACAAAATAACTTAAATAAATAAAGTCAATAATATATGGTAGAGTGTTTGGGTCGTGGATCATGTTGGAAGCATAATGCAAGCTTAAAAAGTTAGGCCCATTTGGCAACAAATGCATTTGTGAGCACATATGACTTTTGGCAATTTTTCAAAAAAGGTCAACTTTGACAATGCATAACTCTTCCAATTTTGGCCCTAAAGAGATGTTCTTGGACTTTTTAGAAAGCTTAGGATGTCCCCTAAACAACACTCTTGGTTTCATCTCAATTGGGTCTTCCATTTTAATGCAATAAGCTTTGACCCAAAAGGGGTTTTTGTTGACTTTTCAAAAGGACCTACAATGTCTGAATTTATATCTTTTCATGGGTGCATTTCTTGAACTTGAGGGATGAAGATGAGTTATGTGGAATTGGATTCTCTTAAAAATGAGCCTTGGATGATAAATTTATTATAAAGTATGAGAAAGTTATGCCTGGTCAAAGTTTGGTTGACTTTTCTTGAGAAACCCTAATTTAGCAACTTTTGAGTTTTGATGAATTAGGAGCATTCCTTGAGGAATCATGATCAACCATTGATCAAATGATGAATATCACTTCAAAATGTTGATGTTGACCAAAAATATTGAAGTTTGACTGTATGTGGGCCTAAGGTTACTTTTGACCTAATACAGTCGATTCTCAAGCATCTGAGCAATTGACTGAGCAAACTTCTTATGCAAGGCATGAAACTTGACATGGATGATCTTGAGAACATATTGGGACCATGGAAGCCATTTGGGACCTTTGGAGTTCACACATCTTGATAAAAATGAAAACTCTAGTTTCAGGTACATTGTCTTAGGAGGGAGTTTGTCTGGTCAACTCTTGGGCATCCTTGAGCAAGTTGAGGACCTCAATGGGCATGTATTGAGTAAAATGAGAGAGAAAATTTTGGGGTACAACAGGACCTAATAGAGAAAGCTCTAAGGATGACTTCTACTCCCCCATATTAATGTTTTAGTTGACAACACAACTCATGCTAAAGTTTTCTCGTTCATGGATGGTTTTTCTTGTTATAATCAGATCAAGATGGTGCCAGAAGACATGGCGAAGACAACTTTTATTACTCCATGGTTTGAAGGTGATGCCTTTTGGTTTGAAGAATACAGGGGTAACGTAACAACATGCAATGGTGACTCTTTTCCATGATATGATTCATAAATAGATCGAAGTGTATGTTGATGACATGATTGCGAAACCTCAAATAGAAGAAGAACATATTGTTCACCTATAAAAGTTGTTTGAAAGACTGAGGAAGTTCAGATTGAGGTTGAATCCTAATAAATGAACCTTCAGGGTGAGATCTGGAAAACTACTGGGCTTTATTGTAAGTGAAAGAGGTATTGAGGTTGATCAGTCTAAATTAAAAGCAATACCAAAAATGCCTGAACCGAGAACAGAAAAAGAAGTCAGTGGTTTCTTGGGGAGATTGAACTACATTTCTAGATTTATCGCTCATCTCACAACCACATGTGAACCAATATTAAAATTGTTAAGTAAAGATCGAGCGGTCAGGTGGAATGAAAATTGTCAAAAAGCATTTGATAGCGTAAAAGAATATCTGCAGAAACCTCTGATCCTCATGCCTCTAGTAGAAGGAAAGCCTTTAATCATGTATTTAACAGTACTTGAGAATTCCATGGGTTTTGTACTCAGTGAACACGACGAGACAAGAAAGAAAGAACAAGTTATTTACTATTTGAGTTAGAAATTAACAAAATGTGAGTCGAGGTACTCTTTGCTTGAGAAAACTTGTTGTGCACTGACATGGGTTGCTAAGCGCCCGAGGCAATAAATGTTTACACATACCACTTACTTGATATCCAAAATGGATCTGGTCAAGTACATATTTAAGAATCCGGCTCTCACAGGCAGAGTAACCCGGCGACAAATGATTTTGACTGAATATGATATCCAATATACTACCGAGAAAGCCATCAAAGGTAGTATATTGGCGGATTATCTTGTTCATCAAGCCGTGGATGATCATAAACCAATGAGATTTGAATTCCTATATGAAGACATCATGTATAATAGGGATTGTAACATCCCTGACCCCAAAGAAGGACCTGAACTAGGATCGCGATGGACGATGGTCTTTGATGGTGCCTTAAATGCTCTAGGCAATAGTGTTGGCGTTGTTATTACTTCCCTTATAGGTTTTCATATTCCATTTACTGCCCGAACTTGCTTTGATTGTACCAATAATATGGAAGAATATGAACCTTGTATCTAAGGCATTGAAGTTGTGATTGATTTGAGAATCAAGTTCCTAAAAGTTTATGGAGATTCAGCTCTTGTGATAAGCCAGATTAATGGAGATTGGGAGACTCGTCATCCAAATCTGATTCCATAGAGAGAACATGTTATGAATTTGATTCCATACTTCGAAGAGATCATGTTTGAGCATATCTCAAGGGAAGAGAATAATATTGTAGATGCTTTGGTAACTCTGGCATCCATGTTCAAAGCCAAGTGGGCTAATGAAGCACCTTCAATCACAATAAGAAGGTTGGATAATCCAACATTTTTCTTCGAAGTTGATGGAAAGGCGGATGATAAACCTTGGTTCTATGATATCAAAAGAATATATTGAGACTCAAAAGGCTACCATACCTCAAAACTCACTTCAACTGGGGAAAACCTGTTCTCACTTGTCTATGGTTTGGAAGTAGTTTTTCTAGTGGAAGTTGAGATCCTTTCATTAATGATTATGAAGGATGCAGAGCTTGAGGAAGCTGAATGGATTCAAAATAGATTGGATCAGCTGAACCTCATCGACGAGAAGAAATTAACAGCTGTTTTTCATGGTCAAGTGTACCAACAGAGGATGATAAGGGAATTTCACAAAAGGGTACACCCTTAGAGCGATAAGGTTGGTGACCTCGTGTTGAAAAGGATAATTCTTTCTCAAGGTGATCCCATGAGAAAGTGGAATCCTAACTATGAATAATTCTTTCTCAAGGTGATCCCACGGGAAAGTGGAATCATAACTATGAAGGACCATTCATCGTAAAGAAGGTTTTCTCTAGTGGTGCCATGATGCTTACTACAATGGATGGTGAAGACTTCCCACTTCCTGTGAACACAAACATAGTAAAAAAATACTTCTTATAAAAAAGAGCTGCTAAATTGACGACTTAGGCAAAAAGGGCATCCCGGTGAACCAAAAAAATAATGATGAACAAAGGGTTCAGGAAAAATTAGGGATATAAAAGAAGAAATGAAAAGAATAAAAAATATTAATAAGTACACCAGCGAAGTTGAAAACCCAAAAGGGTGGCTTAGGAAAAAAAGGGTATTCTGGTGGATTGAAAACCCGAAAGGGCAATCCAAGCAAAAGTTATGGATTTGAAAGCGAACGACTACATGTTGCATTGGATATTTAATTTCATCTCACTACTACAATTGGCAACCCTGAAGGGTAGGAATCAGTCTAGTCATTTTCTTCAGAAAGCAAAGTAATGAGATATTCGAGGTCATAAGAGTTATAGCAGAGTCAGAACCCGATGGAAATCTGTTTTCACATTTCCATTCTCGTATCACCCTTTTGTTTTTTCCTTTGCAATTACCTATTTATAGGATTTTCTTTGTGATGTATTTGCTTATTTGCCAGCTTGATTTACAATCAATACAAAGTTTCTTTTCATTCAAAATCCAGCTCTTTATTTTTACTTTTAATGTTTTGTTTGCAAAAAGACGTCCAATTTTTTTGATAAACATTGCATCTAAAAATTTGGAGGACTTACATAACATGATAAGAAACATTTAAATTTGCTGTAAGGTCTTGCATGGCTTGGTTGGTAGACAAAGTTGTCATGCTACATCTGGGGTATTCTTTTGGTTTTGTTTTACAGGAACTGTTATTCACTAGCATGTATAAGACATACCAGCAGGAAAAATGGTCATTCAGTTGGGGGCCAGGGTGGAAACTCTTGGATGGTCTCTTTGGTGGCACACTTTTTCCCAAAAAAGTATCCATGGATCTGTTTCTCCTCAGCGAAATCTACACTTAAGATTGTCTTTACAATGATGATTTCAAGAATTATTCTCTAGTAAAAGTGTTTTTGGTTGAAAGATTTCCAAAAGATGATTCCCAAGTATATCCTACACTTTTCAAGAGTTCTCTTTAGATTTATCCTACTCTCCAATGGTAGAAGATGTTGCATCATTACCCAGTGGAAGTTGAACTTGAAGGGTTTTCTTGTTCAAGAACTTCTTCCTCCCCAAGTGAAGATTCGCTCCCTGATAGAGTTCATTATAGACTCTTTCTATTCAAAGAGATCTCTTTATCCTCAGTAGAACTTGAATTTTCCTTTTACCTAGTTGATTTCCATACAGAGAATCCTTGTCGATCAGGTCCGATTGATGAAGACTTCTTAATAAAAATTCGTTGGTTCCCAGTGAATGTTCATAAAGGTGAACTTATTGGTGAATGGTCATTCAGGAAGCAGATTATACTCCCCAACAGAGAGATCATTCTCATTCCCCAACCCAAATGTGATGAAATCTCTCTTGTTCCCCAATAGAAGCTTGTATTGGGATTTCTTTGTCAAGATTTCTCACATCCCCAGAAGGGTCTATTTGTTAAGTTATTCTTGTTCAAGGATACTAATATACCTGACAAAAGTATATGGATTTGTTTTCTTGTTCAAGAAATCACTTCATCCATAATGAAGAGGTTGACAAATTATTCCCTACATATCCAATGGTTATTAGTATCCCCCGGCAGCGTCCAATCTTCATTAACGTCCTCGCTCAAAAATCATAGTGTGTTTTGTTTCTCTCCAGCAAAGTTTGCAATTTATTTTGGAAATTCCTCTAAGAGTTCATCCTGTGGTCACTGGTCATTCTATTTGTTATTCCCCATATAATTTCATATTTTTAAGGGCTTCTCGTCAACAATTCCTTATATCTCTTTATTTCCCCAGCAAAATCATACATCATTACATTGCATCTATTCAAATGTGTAGTGTTTCCATTCATTTTGGAAAATTACTCCATAGAAAAATTCAAACATGCATCGAAGCATAAGCCAATTTTATTTCCTTCTTCCCCAGTGAGGTCACCCAGTTCTTGATATACCTGGTGACTCGCTAATCCCCACAGACATCCAATAATATTCCCCACAGGTCTCTCTAGAGATTACCTATCCTATGATGTCTCCTCTTTACAATTCTCTCCCTCTTAGTGTTCACTGATAGTTCTTTGTTATATATAGTGTTTGCTAGCCTTTGTCTGGTTTGATCCAATGTTCATTGGTACCTTGTTTCTTGTTCAGTAGTCACTGGAGTCCCTATGTTTAGAAGCTAGTGGTCACTAGTCTTCTTTCGTCGAGTTTTTACTCGTTGCCTTGTTGGTTATCCAGTTCTTCCCTGTCGCAACATTTTTAGGTATGATGGTCACCAGTTCCTTTTGATGTCAAATTCGCTACTTGTTATCCTATTTTGAATACAACTTTGTTCTGGTATTCTGAAGAGTCTAGTGGTCACTAGTTCTCTTGAGTCAAGTGGTCACTTTCCTGTTTGTCTTTTTTATTCCTTGGTTAGAATCATTGGTCACTGGTCTCCCCAGTTAAGACTAGTGGGTGTTCACCTTGCTTTGGATCCAATGGCTATTGGCATCCTATTGAGTACTTTCAGGTCTAGTGGTTACTAGTTCCTTTTAGGCCGAGCGGCCACTCGTTGCCTCATCTTCGATCTAGTTCTTTCCTGGCTTATTCTTTATATTACTCTTAAGGTCGGGTGGTTACTCAATACATTTACTCGACCCCCATAGTTTCGCTAATGTTCTAATGGTTTGGTTGAGTGGCTATTGTTCCTTCTTCAGTCGAGATCAGTGGTTACTAGCATACTCTTTTGGACCTAATGGTTATTTGTATCTTTCAGGTCTAGTGGTTACTAGTCCCTTTTAAGCCGAGTGTTCACTCGTTTCTTCGTTTGTGATCCAGTTCTTTCAAGGAACATCCTTTGTCATACTCCTATGTTCGAGTGGTTACTCGTTACCTTTATTCAATCCCCAACATTTCGCCAAAATTCTAATGGTTTTGTTCAGTAGTCATTGTTCCTTCTTCGATCAAGACCAGTGTTTATTGGCATACTCTTTTAGATCCAATGGTTATTGGTATCTTTTGAGTCTAGTGGTTATAAGTCTTCTTGGATCGATTCCAATGGTTATTGGCCTTGTTTTTCTAGTCAAATGTTCACTGGCATTCTTTGATAAGGGTTTAGTGTTCACTATTCCTCCATGTTTGCTGACCTAGTCCTCTTGGTATGATACTACAAAGCTACTAAAATATGGTCACCAGTGTTGATACACCTTGTCCTAATTCATAGTGTAAATTTTTGAGTCCATATTTGTGTTCAATCCCCTTCTACCTTATTGCTCGAAAAGCTGACGCCAATCTTGCTTACAGGTTTAAGATGATTAAATAAGGGCAGCTGTTGTACCCCAAAATTTACCCTATTCATTCCAAACCTATTTCTCTTATACTTCATTATCATATGCATACATACATATCATCAGTTCTATGGTCATGTGTAATACGGTGGTAGAACCGACTGTTATACTGTTTTTGTGTTTGTATTCGCAAATGTTGCGATAAGCAAAATTCGCCACCAAATATTATTTTATACAACAAAGGAAAGGGTGAAAAGAACAGAAAAAATACCTTTCGAGATTATTTCTGAGTAAGGGGGGTAGATTATGGAAAGGGAAGGTGTTAGCACCCTTTCCATCCGTAGTTATATAGGAGCTCTTAGATGCTAGCTCATTTGAAAAAATATCTCGTGGTCTGTGTGTTTTGAAAAGTATTTTTGAAAGCGCCTTAGTGCGGTGAACTTTGTAATGTTTGTCGGAATGATAGAGAACGTATACAAAGTGTTTGATAATGTTTTTGAAAGAAGTTTTGTGTAAGTGTAAAAATTGTTTGAGCAAGCATCTAACAACTGTCTTCTTTACTCGAAAGGTTGTTATTTTCCTCTTTTCCTTTAGACAGTTGTATCCTACTATTAGTGAGTAGGTAACCCTAGTCGTTGGATGTTTGAGGGACATTCAAAGGGATGTTTATACAGTCACAAAGTCAAATGGGTAAGAAACTTTAGTAACTACCCATGGGTTTTAAGATCCTACCGAGGCAATGTCGAGAGGGTCATCGAGGGACTTATGATCTTTAAACCAGAGGGTAGCCCCTAAAATCTCCCACGTTTCCAGAGATGTGACTATTTTTCCGAAGGCAACCAAAGTGGGGGTACCCTAGAGGTACGCATGTGCAATTGTATTGTGTTTCAGTTATTTATATTGATGTAAGGTTTGCTAACATTTTGTTTTTAATTTCTTTCCATACAATCATATTAATCATACATCTAAGCAGTTAGTATATGTACAGAAAATATAAAGTGCAGAAATTAAAACCTAGCTATTACAAGGCTTCAGGGAGGGGGATTAATTACATATCCAAAATTGGGAAAAGAAAGACAGTAAAGTAAAGTCCTAATTTAAGTCTATTACACCCAATGAATAAATACAATAATATGAAGATAATAATAATGCTAAAATCATAAAAATGCGTGAATTAGAAAAAGACGTCTAAAACCCTAAAATGTTTCTAAATTAAAAAGAAATCTTTTTGTCGTTTTTGTTTTATGTAAGAAAATGTTTAATTGATAATTAATTAAATAATCTAGATCTAAAGGAAAAAAATGTTAATTATTAAAGAAAATTGAAATTTAAAAAGAAATTAATTCTAAGTTTTTTGTATTTTTGTTATGAATACACGAAATTAAATGAATTAAATTCTAGGTCTATTTATTTTTAAATTAAACAAAAGGTTAATGTTATTATTTACAATGTTAATTTAATTAAAAAAAGACTAACCTAATATTTTTATGATTTTAGTGTTGTAATGAAATAAAATTGATTAAAACAAAAATGTTAATTAAAACAACATAAAGAAAATTGAAATGGGCCTGCAAACAAAATGAAATGAGGGTGTGCTTCAAAGAAGTATCAGGCCTATCAACAAGAGGGCCCAGGCGCTGCAAAAATAGTTAGGGGGGTGAGAATAAACAGAAACCCCAAGCCCAATGACAAGAGGGCCCAGGCGCCTATGGGATTTGAAAAACAAAGGTTAAAAAAATAAAAATTTGTTTCCTGCCTGGGTCGAACCCAGGACCTGGAAGAGTAGTGCCCTAAGAATGGTGCTCTTGGATTCAGGTACCTAAGCTCGCATGTAATATGTTAGATCTAATCAAAACATCAATAGTAATATGAATGCATGCATAAAACTGATTTAAATTACATAATTTAGAGGATTTGAGATTCAAAATTTTACCAAAAACCGTAGAATGGTTATGAGGAGCATCTGGGATGTGTAAGGCTTGAACCTGGGCTCTGGAGGAATCTTGGGAAACTTAGGAGAGGGTTGATGATTTTGGTTTGGGTTGATAGCGCCTGTAAGTGAAGTTACAGATTTTGCAACTTTTTGATTTTTTTTTGAGAATTTTGAGAAGACTATTGGAGAGCTTTTTAAAGAGGAATTTAGTACTCCCTTTGGATTGTAATGTTATGTATTTATAGATGGAAGATATAAGTGAACAAACATGGTAAATAATCAATTCATTCATGGCCTTGGAGACAAGGATGAAACACATTGAAAAATGCCCATATTTGTGATATCTTTGCCTCTTTGGTCACTTGCATGAAACTGTTCCCTTTGGATGTATCTTGCACGAAAATATGGGCCTTTTAATAGACCAAATCAAACCCAAATGTCATGGCCAATTATTTTTTGTATTTTATTTGATTTAATTCATATTTAAATGAATAAAAATTCAAATAACAAAAATGCATGGATAGATTTAGAGGTCCTTGGATACATCATGAACATATTTGAACTCCAAAAAGTTAGGCCCAATAACTTAAAATCACAAATTTGCTAAATTGAGATTTCATGCATTTCCTTTGAAAATTTCCCAATTTGTGCAATCCATAACTTGCTCAATTTTTATCCAATGATGATGATCTTTGACTTTTTGGAAAGCCCAATATGTCTAATTCAATCCCTCTTTTTATAAATTTTGAATTTTAATATTTTATCTTGATGTAAAAGTTCTTGGAAAAAGTGTCTTTTGTTGACTTTCTGAAAATGATCTGTAATGTATGAGCTTGTATCTTTCAAATGGTGCATTTCTGGAACTTGAGGATAAAATAGAAGTTATAGGGAATTGGATTCTCTTCAAAATGAGCTTTATTTGGGTAAAAATGGATGAAGTATGTGAATGTTATACCTGGTCAAAGTTTAATTGACTTCTCCTATAGAAACCCTAATTTAGCAATTTTGATTCTTGAGGATTTGAGAGCATTCATTGAGGAATCATGATCAACCTTTGATAAAATGATGGATATCACTTAAAAATGTTGATGTTGACCTAAAATCTTGAAGTTTAACTGTATATTGGCTACAACTAACTTTTGATCTAGTATAGTTGATTTTCAAACACTTGAGCAGTTGACTGAGCTAACTTGTAGTGTAAGGCATGAAATTTGGCATGGACAAATTTTGAAGATATATTAGGACCATGGAAAACACTTGAGACCTTTGGAGCTCACAAATCTTATTGAAAAGTGAAACCCCAGTTGAATGGCCATTGTTTAGGAGGAGAATTTGTCTGATCAATTCTTGGTCAACCTTGAGCCATTGAAGACCTTAATGAACATGTCTTGAGTAAAATGGGAGGAAAAGTTTGGGATACAACAGCTACCCCTGTTCAATTTTCTTAAACCCGAGGATTTAGATTGGCTCGTCTACCTTTCATAATCTGAAGGTGGAAGATGATTGAACACTAGAGTGCCAAAAATTTGCACTCACATATAAACGAAGTAACATTGTTGGTTGATGATATCAGGAATGGGCTTACAGATTTCAGTTGGAGAAGATGACGGATAGTCGTCGGAGATGGGCTTAAAGATGCCATCCAAAGTAATTGTTGATAGGAGTATCAGAATGAACCTGCGTCTAGTTTCATCTGAATGAAATGCTGGAAAGAGCTTGTGTCAAGCTGTGTCCATAAATGTATTAGAAGGAAATCGTGTAAGGCTTCTTTAGGATGAGCCTATGTTAGAATACCCTTGGAAATGTCTTAGTAGGAACTTGTGTAAGATTTCTTCAGGATGATCCCATGTTAGACTACATCTAGAAATGTCATAGTAGGAACTTGTGTAAGATCGCTTTAGGATGAGCCCGTGCGAAGCTGCATCTGAAAGGTTATTAGAGGGAACCCGTGTAAGATTGATTCAGGAAGATCCCGTGTAAAGCTGCATTTCAGGAGGAGAAGGAATCGTGTAAAATTGCTTCAGGATGAGCCCATGTAAAGCTGAATTTCAGGATGAGAAGGAATTCGTGTAAGATTGCTTCAGGATGAGCCCGTGTAAAGCTACATCTGGATATTATGAGAAGGAACCCGTGTAAGATTGCTTCAAGATGAGCCCGTGTAAAGCTACATTTCAGGATGAGAAGGAATCCGTGTCAGATTGCTTCAGGATGAGCCCGCGTAAAGCTGCATTTTGGGATGAGAAGGAATCCGTGTAAGATTGCTTTGGGATGAGCCCGTGTAAAGCTGCAACTGGAGATTATGAGAAGGAACCCGTGTAAGATTGCTTCAGGATGAGCCCGTGTAAAGCTGCATTTCAGGATGAGAAGGAATCCGTGTCAGATTGCTTCAGGATGAGCCCGTGTAAAGATGTATTTCAGGATGAGAAGGAATACGTGTAAGATTGTTTCAAGATGAGCCCGTGTAAAGATGCATCTGGAGATTATGAGAAGGAACCCGTGTAAGATTTCTTTAGGATGAGCCCGTGTAAAGCTATATTTTAGGATGAGAAGGAATCAATGTCAGATTGCTTCAGGATGAGCCCGTGTAAAGCTGCATTTTAGGATGAGAAGGAATCCGTGTAAGATTGTTTCAGGATGAGCCCGTTTAAAGCTACATCTAGAGATTATAAGAAGGAACCCGTGTAAGATTGCTTCAGGATGAGCCCGTGTAAAGATACATCTGGAGATTATGAGAAGGAACCCGTGTAAGATTGCTTCGTCTAGTCGTGTAGATAGTCACCCTCTCTTGTTTCGGGAATTGATCTTCATCAGATGTTCACAGATGATTGCCCTGTCTGGTTTTAGGAATTAATCTGGAATTGTTTTTGTTGGTTATTGAGATAGTTGCCCTGTCTTGTTTCAGGAATTAATCTTTAATCAACTATTCGCAGATGGTTGCCCTGACTGGTTTCAGGAATTAATTTGGAACTGTTTTTGTTGGTTATTGAGATAGTTACCCTGTCTTGTTTCAGGAATTAATCTCTAATTAGCTGTTCGTAGATAGTTGCCTTGTCTGGTTTCAGGAATTAATCTAGAACTGTTTTTGTTGGTTGTTGAGATAATTTCCCTATCTGGTTTCAGGCATTAATTCGTGGCCTGTTTTTGGCTAGTCACATAGATAGTTTCCCCATCTGGTTTCTGGAATTAATCTGTGGCTTGCTGTATTTATTGGTAAACCTGTCCTACTTTGGGAGTTCATACCACTTGGTCGTGTAGATAGTTTCCCCGTTTGGTTTCAGGCATTAATCTGTGGCCTGTTGTATTTGTTGGTAAACCCGTCCTACTCTGGGAGTTCATACCACTTAGTCGTGTAGATAGTTTCCCCGTATGGTTTCAGGGATTAATCTATGACCTACTATGCATAAGTTGATAGTATTCGTCTGTCTGCGAATTAAACCTGAAAAGGTAGAGTTAGTTTCATGTGATGTCATGATGTATGAATTGCATGATGCTCTCAAAATAAATGAGAATGTTATATGCGTTTCAGTTATGCATATGCTACGATGTATTGTAAATGTTGTATGACTTTAATATGTGAGCGTATCAGTTGCTCTTTGTGGTGTCATTGTATTAAGAGAAGATAAATCCATGACTGCTACTGAGGATGAAGAATGTGATTCTTCAATATTTTTTGAAGTTGAATTGCTGGGAGATGGACTTCCATGGCTAGAGAAATAAACTCTACTAGGGAAAGAAAACTCCATAAACTGCTTGGGGATCCTTATGAAGCCCTATTAGGGAACCCAAGAAGTTTATGGACCAAGTTGAAGAAATCTCCAAGATGTTAGGGAGATGATTGAAGCTTTTGATCTATTAAGAAGATGCCAGAATGTCTAGAATTGTTAGGTTATATACTGAAGACATGACAGTGACTTTGTGGGAGGAAGTCTCTATCTCCATACCTACTGGGGAATGTATCCTTACTGATGACGAACTCTGCAAAGATAGTCCCCTAAGGATGGTTACTATATGGGGATTTTGTGGATGGTTTGAATGTTGTCCCAACTCTTGGAGTCTTGAGTAAATGTTAATCAGGGTGATAAGCCTTCTACTGATAGACAAGTGACGAGATGACGAGACATAGTCGTACGCTTTAATCCCTAACTTTTTCCTGGACTTTCCTCTCATATTTTTAGTCCACCGGGATTCCCTTTTTTGCCTAAGCCGCCTTTTTAGGTTTTCGACATGCCCGATGTACAATTTTATTTATATATCCCTAATTTTTTCAAAAACTCCGTTGGTTCGTCGGGATGCCCTTACTTTTTCCTAAGCCAGTCAACCTAGCAGGTCTTTTTTCATGCATAGTATTTTCCGACTATATCCATGTTCACATGGTGCGGAAAAGTTTCACTGTCCATAGTAGTAAGTGTTGCAGCACTTCCAGAAAAATGTTTGCTCGATCGTACAAGATCCTTTGCTGAAATTCATGTCTAATGCCCCAAGTGATTCAGATGGAGATTTGTCCCTGGCTATTCAACACTTTTGAGGAATTCCTTGAATCTTGAATCGACTGCCCCCAAATTAGTTGGACACCATGCCATGCCCCTTGATTATGAAAGGCATGTTATTGGAAATGTCTTTCCATCTGAGGTGTTTTTGTTCATTGAAATGATTTTCGTTCAATGAATATTCGTCGAGCAAATTTCTCTGTTGTTAAACAATTAGTTATATGCAAACAATGGTATTAAAAATGCAAAGCTTATGTCTGTCTTGAAGTTTTTGGAAATGTATTTTTTTAGTAAAACAAAATTTGCAAGAATGTGATATCAACTCAAGATTTTAAGCCTTACAGGAGTTAGGATACCTTTTTGTAACAGTATGCTTTCGAACTAACCCATTCTTTAGCTAGGACTTTTAGGGGTTGTAATGTGGCCTAGTTCACGGTTTAAGAAACAAAGGATAAAGGCTCGAAATTTATTTGTACCCAACCCGTTCTTCGTGATGTTCTTCAGTGCTATACTCAGTTAGCTGTGCGTTTAGATCCCAATTGAGTTTTGCAATCTTGGCCCTGATATTCTGGTGATGGTTTGGATACTGAAAGTTTATTTGAGAAGGCATTCATTTTTTGGTAATATTTTATTTTTTTTGAGGATTTGTAGCGAACTCTTTTTTTTTTGATTTTATGATCCCTGCCTTTTGCCTGAACTAATTCTTTTGTGATTACAGTCAACAGGATGCCCTAGTGTTTTTCTTAAGTCTCCTTCATAGATTTTAAATTGGAGGGCTTTTCTTTTGAGATATAATGACTTCCTGTTTCAATGATTATATGGAACCATCACCATCTTTTGTTTTGGAAGGATACCTCTGACACTACTCATCATGTACGAAGGGAAAGCTTGCGATTGAATGCACCATTGAATTAACTGAGAAACTACCCTGCCACAGGTTATGATTAAGGGTTTCAATTTGCGTGAAAAAGAAAACTCTGCTTCTTAGGCTCAAAAGGGTTGACTAG
This sequence comes from Vicia faba, assembly GCA_948472305.1. Classification (NCBI taxonomy): domain Eukaryota; kingdom Viridiplantae; phylum Streptophyta; class Magnoliopsida; order Fabales; family Fabaceae; genus Vicia; species Vicia faba. The sequence continues at coordinate 735,391,498 of OX451741.1, read as the reverse complement.
GGATTATCTTCCTTATAACTACACTGTTTAGGATTTGAAACAACGCCTGTACATTGTCAGCAAGGTTTGTTCAAAAGCATATGTAGAGATTATGGTATCTTTTTTCGTCATTCTCCCTCTAAAGGCTTACAGCTTTCAATCAAGAGTTGAATATCACAAAAAGGAAGTAAAATCATAGTTTAAGTATAGTGGCAACAAATGGATTAATTCAAGACAAACATATGCAATGCATTAATGGAATAACAAAGTTTGACATGAAATAAGTGTTCAAACAATCAAAAGAAAATTACAACTTGAAAATTCTAATGAACAAAAAAGCCTCTTTATCTGAACTTGTCACTTCAGGTGGTGTGCCTTTGAGGGATGGTAGAAGAATTTAGTATGACCATCTTGTGTGAACTCTAGCACCCCTTTGTCGATCAAGTCATGAATCTTATTTTTCAATGCCCAACAACTATTCATATCATGTCCAGGACTATTGGAATGGTATGTACACATTGCATCAAGATGATAGCTAGGAGCGAAGGTATTGGGATTTCGAGGAGGATCCCTCAATGTAATCAACTCCATCTTCAACATGTGTTGCAATACTTGAGCCGAGGACATGTTGATTTTGGTGAATTGCCTTGTGGGTGTGTCCTACTTATGATGATTGCCTTATCATTGTTGCTACATCAACGCTGGATTAGAGATACGCACTACCCCCACATATTGGTTGAGATTACTCTTATTGCGGCCCTTCTGGTCGTACACAATACTGGAATCCTTCTTTCCATGGTATGGTCTCTTCTGAGTACTTGAAGATGCAGTCCCTTGAATTTCACCGCTCCTGAGTTTATTTTTGACGTGCTCCCGCATGAACATGTCACCCAATTCCCTATCTTCCAAGAGAGGCTGATCATTGATTAGGCTCCAAATTCTAGCAGTTTTCCCCAGACGGTCGTATCTGTCCTGATGAAGCTTACTGATGAGAATCCTCAACTCTTCTTGTCCCCGAGCTAAATTTTGGATAAGAGCCATCTGACTATTCATTTGGATTCTCATCCTTTCCTTCTCAGCTTGCAGTTGTTCCAACTGGTCATCCTTATTGTCTTCAGGATTTTTCTTGGTGAAGTTCCCAGCGAGGAGTGCTTTCAATTCTTCTTGCCCCTTGGATAGATTTAGGAACATTTCCTCGAATTGAGCATCTTGAGTTTGGAGATCTCTGTCGTTTTTTTAGAGCCATTTTCCCCTCTGAAATAAACAGCGGGAAAATGAGAAACCTATACTAGAAGACCTGTTATGAAATGACATGAATGCAATGTTTTCAAGGATCTTGTGGGGTAAACACAAGAAGCTGTTAGAATCTGACTGCAGATTTGATTGAAGAACTTCATATCGTTGAAGGTCCTTCTACGAGAATCAAGCTCACCATGTCGAGTGGGTCATAGCTTCTGACTCAAGTTGTTATGCTTTGACAGCATTGGCTAGAGGAAAAATAAATCCCCTTGCCTCTTGCTAGACGCCTGGTTCATTATAACCTGATTCACAAGCCCTTTGAGATCCTTCAAATGGTTAACAAAATGCTATGACATGATGTCATGATGTGTATTCTATGCACGAAGAAAAAGTGTAAGGTGGCGTAAACAAGTAAATCTTGCAAGAAATCCAAGTTATTGGATAATGGATACAAATAGGTCCTGCAAGGAACTTACATCGTTAGGTAATGAAAACAAATAAGCCCTGCAAGGAGTTTAGGTTGTTAGATAATGAAAGAAAACAAGTCACACAAGTAGCCTTAGGTTCAGTCTTGCATGTGGTTTGCAGGTAAGTACCCTTTTTAAGTTTTAGTTGGCTCAACCTGTCCTAGTAATAGTAATCAGGTTCTAGGGAATCTCAATATCACTGATCTTTCTTCATCGAGCATTGTTTCAGCACAAGCCTCTTTATTGGCGACCGAAATATCCCAAAATTCTAATCTCAATGAGTGTAGTATCGAGTATCGATCAACTTTGGACTACACCAAAGCCGGCTATCTCACTACTTCCTAATGACCAAGTTGTTCAATTAAAGGTTCTAAGGTCAGCTAGTGCTTCATGACACCACACAACAGCCTCGTATTCTCCTTGACTAAACTTAAGGGCTACCGGTACCAATAAATGTGTCACACTAACGTAGCTATCGCTTCAACCATGCCGATATACCCCGCACAGTCCCCACGATCTATTGTTACTTACTTAATAATGTTCTCCAGATCCGGGTGTAGGATCTTTTGGTAACAACCCAAACAAGCCCTTAAAATTAAAGCATACAAAACACACAATGTAGAAATTTAAAATGAACTAAACTCTAAGGTAGCCCCACTTTATAAGTCTTTCCCTAGCAGAGTCGTCAGTTCTATAATACGGTGGTAGAAATGACTGTTATACTTGTTTTACGTCTATATTCCCAAATGTTGCGGTAAGCAAGAGTCGCCATCAACTTTTCTTTTATCCAACAAAGGAAAGGGTGAAAAGAACAGAAAAATACCTTTCAATATTATTTCTGAGTAAAGGGGTAGATTATGGAAAGGGAAGGTGCAAGCTCATTTGAAAAAATACCTTGTGCTTTGTGTGTTTTGAAAAGTATTTTTGAAAGCGCCTTAGTACGACGAACTTTGTAATGTTTCTCGGAATGGTAAAGAACGTATACAAAGTGTTTGAAAATGTTTTTGAAAGAAGTTTTGTGTAAGTGTAAAATTTTTTTGAGCAAGCATCTAATAGCTGTCTTCTTTACTCAAAAGGTTGTTCTTTTCCTCTTTTCCTTTAGACAATGCTATCCTACTATTAGCGAGTAGGTAGCCCTAGTCGTTGGATGTTTGAGGGACATTCGAAGGGACGTTTATATAGTGACAAAGGCAACTGGGAAAGAAACCTTAGTAACTACCCTAGGGTTTTAAGATGATACTGAGGCAACGTCGAGGGACTTATGATCTTTAAACCGAAGGGTAGCCACTAAAATCTCTCACGTTTTGAGAGATGTGGCTGTTTTTCCGAAGGCAACCAAAGTGGGGGTACCCTAGAGGTGCGCATATGTAATTGTATAATATTTCAGTTATTTATCTTGATGTCATGTTTATTAACGTTTTGTTTTTAATTTCTTGTCATACAATCCTATTAATCATACATCTAAGCAGTTAATATATGTATAGAAAATATAAAGTTCGAAAATTAAAACCTAGCTATTATAAGGCTTCGGGGAAAGGGATTAATTACATATCCAAAATTGGGAAAAGAAAGGCAGTAAAGTAAACTCCTAATTTAAGTCTATTACACCCAATGAACAGATACAATAATATGAAGATAATAATAATTCTAAAATCATAAAAATGCGCAAATTAGAAAAAGACGTCTAAAACCCTAAAATGTTTCTAAGTTAAAAAGAAATCTTTTTGTCGTTTTTGTTTTATGTATAAAAATGTTTAATTAATAATTAATTAAATAATATATCTAAAGGAAAAAATGTTAATTATTAAAGAAAATTGAAATTTAAAAAGAAATTAATTCTAAGATTTTTGTATTTCTGTTATGAATAAAGAAATTAAATGAATTAAATCCTAGGTCTATTTATTTTTAAATTAAATAAAAGGTTAAAGTTATTATTGACAATGTTAATTTAATTAAAAAAAGGCTAACCTAATATTTTTATGATTTTTTATTTTATTTTAATGTTGTAATGAAATAAAATTGATTAAAACAAAAATGTTAATTAAAACAAAATAAAGAAAATTGAAATGGGCCTGCAAACAAAATGATATGGGGGTGCGCTTCAAAGAAATATCAAGCCTATCAGCAAGAGGGCCCAGACACTGCAAAAATAGTTACGAGGTGAGAATAAACAGAAACCCCAACTCTAATGACAAGAGAGCCCAAGCGCCTTTGGGATCTGCAAAACAAAGGTTAGAAAAAATAAAAATTTGTTTCTTGCCTGGGTCAAACCCAAGACCTGGCAGAGGAGTGCTCTAAGAATGTTTTTCTTGGATTCAGGTACCTAAGCTCGCATGTAATATATTAGATCTACTCAAAACATCAATAGTAATATGAATGCATGCATAAAACCAATTTAAATTACATAATTTAGAGGATTTGAGATTCAAAATTTTACCAAAAACCGTAGTGTGGTTATGCGGAGGATCTGGGACATGTAAGGCTTGAACCTAGGCTCTGGAGGACTCCTGGGAAACTCATGAGAGGGTTGATGATTTTGGTTTGAGTTGATAGCGCCTGGAAGTGAAGTTACAAAATTTGCAACTTTTTTATTTTTTCTTTGAGAATTTTGGGAAGACTTTTGGAGAGCTTTTTGAAGAGGAATTTCGTGCTCCCTTTGGCTTGTAATGTTATGTAGTTATAGAAGAAAAATAGGAGTGAACAAACATGGTAAAGAATCAATACATTCATGGCCTTGGAGACAAGGATAAAACACATTGAAAAATGTCCATATTTGTGATATCTTTGCCTCTTTGGTCACTTGCATGAACCTGATCCCTTTGGATGTATATTGCACGAAAATATGGGCCTTCTAATAGACCAAATCAAACCCAAATGTCATGGCCCATTATTCTTTGTATTTTATTTGATTTAATTCATATTTAAATGAATAAAAATTCAAATAAATAAACATTAAAAATGCATGGATAGATTTAGAGGTCCATGGTCACATCATGAACATATTTGAACTCCAAAAAGTTAGGCCCAATAGCTTAAAATCACAAATTTGCTCAATTGAGATTTCATGCATTTCCTTTGAAAATTGCCCAAATTGTGCAATTCATAACTTGCTCAATTTTTATCCAATGATGATGATCTTTGACTTTTTGGAAAGCCCAATATGTCTACTTCAATCCCTCTTTTTATAAATTTTGAATTTTAATATTTTATCTTGATGTAAAAGGTCTTGGAAAAAAGTGTCTCTTGTTTACTTTCTGAAAATGACTTGTAATGTATGAGCTTGTATCTTTCAAATGGTGCATTTCTTGAACTTGAGGATAAAAGATAAGTTGTAGGGAATTGGATTCTCTTTAAATTGAGGTTTGTTTGGGGAAAAATGAATGAAGTATGTGAAAGTTATGCCTGGTCAAAGTTCAACTGATTTCTCCTACAGAAACCCTAATTTAGCAATTTTGATTCTTGAGGATTTGAGAGCATTCCTTGAGGAATCATGATCAAAACTTGATAAAATGATGTATATCACTTAAAAATGTTGATGTTGACAAAAAATCTTGAAATTTGACTGTATATTGGCCACAATTGACTTTTGACCTAGTATAGTTGATTTTCAAACACTTGAGTCGTCGACTAAGCAAACTTGTATTGTAAGGCATGAAATTTGGAATGGATAATCTTGTAGACATATTTGGACCATGGAAAACACTTGATACCTTTGGAACTTACACATATTGGTGAAAAGTGAAACCCTAGTTGCAAGGTCATAACTTAGGAGGAGAATTTGTCTGATCAATTCTTGGTCAACCTCGAGCAATTGAAGAACTTAATGAACATGTATTGAGCAAAATGGGAGGTAAAATTTTGGTATATAACATCATGGGATCAAGGCACTTATCTTAAGCTTCATCAAGCTACAAAAGGCGCTTGTTTCGTCAATCAATGCATCCAAGCATGAACTCAAGGTTTCTGAATTGAAATGCACTCATCATGTTACCCTATGCTATTTAATCTATGATTAATTAAGTCCTTATCATGTCAAGCTCCCATGTGCTCCAGCATGCTTTGGATTGCAAGGAAAGTCAAGTGTTTAAGTTGATTTGAAACAGTTTGGGCCGAAAGTAAGCATGTCACAGTCCGGGTTCAGAAATTCGTAACTTTTGTGTCGTTCAATGTTTTTTACTGGGTCTTTGGGCATAAGAATCTCCTTAACATCCTCTCCATTTCATATGTTCGGGTCGGGAGCTAGTTATGTATGGAAGATCTCCAAAAATGCAAATACTTTGAAAATTATATGGTAAAGCGGATTTCCAGTCAACTGTTTCTCAAATATGGAAAAAATCATAACTTTCTCGATTTTAAACATTTCAGGACGAGTTTTGTAGCACAATATCACAAATGTCATCATCTACAATTTTTTCTCAAGAGTCGAGTTCGAATAATGCTCCGAAAGTTATGGTTTATGGCTCGCTTCTCAAGTTAAACACGAAAATATGATGAAAAGGTTGTGCAACCAAATTTGACATGGAAAAAAACTGGGAAATTTGGCTCCAAAAACCATATTTTCTAATTCCAAATTCCAAACATGACTTAAGCCTCTCTCTATATATTGTTTTTTTATCAATTTCAAAAGGGATTCCATCAATATCACAAATTCACTCTCAAAAAATTCAAGAAGCTCTCAAGAGGAGAACTCTCTCTCTCTCTCTCTCTCTCCCTCTCTCTCAAGTTCCGATCAATTTTCTTTCGAAACTTAGGCACGTCACTGGAAGACAACCGAAGCCTCCGACATACCAACGATCGGACCGCCGTCGGACCTCTGCGCCACGCCGCTGATCGCGCCCTCTGCCTTCCATCGTGAACCGCCGCGTTGGACTTCCCCTTCCACCATGACTGCGTGCTCCTCCTCCTCCCTCCTTCAACATGCGATTTCGATCTTCATCCACGCTTCTCCAATCAATTCCTATTCATCTCTTTCGGTATATTCTTGATCTTACTTGAAATTAATTGTTGTGTTTAGATTAATTGGTGAATTAATTGAAATTGTGTTGAATTAGCATGAAGTAATTTTTTGGATTGTGGAAATTTAGTGATTCATGTAAATCTTCAAGTCGATGATGTTGATAATTGTTGTAATTGGTTGATTACTTGAGTTATGTTTTTGGATCTCATGGATAATTGTTGATAATTTTTTAGATTCATGTGTCGGTGTTTGATTCTGAGTTGATAAATGTTGATAATTGTTGAAATTTGTGTGTCGATGTTTGATTTCGAGTTGATTAATTGTTTTTGACATTTGAATAATATTTTATTCAATGCTTGGAATTTATTGTACCGGTGCGGATGTAATTCTTCCAATTTATTTGAGAATTCCAAGTGAAGTTTCAAGTGTCGGTGTTTAATTTTATGCGTTTGAATGTTGATTTCTAATTAATTTTTGGTGAACACCGATACATAAAAAGTCTCTTTCTGGTATCCGAAAATACATGAAAATTTTGATTTCATTCTTGCTTGCTTCATGTTTGAATCAAACTCGATAATTGTTTAATATGGATGTTGAGTTTTAATGGTTTTAAATTGACCTTTTGAGTATTTTCACGAATTGAAATGTTGTTGTCTGGTACTCGTAAATGCGTGCTAAATGTGACTTAATTCTTGCTTGATTCATGATTGGGTTTAATTTGACGATTTCTTGATGTCAGTGTTGAGTTTTGATGATTTTAAATTGACTTTTTATGTATTTTAATGAGCCGAAATGTTGCGGTCCGGTAATTGTTTTTGTTGCTCCGACACTTGTTTGGAACTTGTTTCTTAATAAATTAAGCTTGATTTGAGTTATGATAAGAATGCTTAAATTTGGTTGTCATTCCTTGTTATTAACAACTCATTTGTTGACTTGTGCAATCTTCCTAAGACAGTTCAAGAGAGCGATTTGTCATAACTTTGCTCGCATTTAATCAATTAGTTAATTCTTGATTATTTGATTAAAGCCTTTATCCCAAATCATTTTTTGCTTCGGATTTGTTTCTAAAACGTTTGAACTTGGATCCTCATTTCATGAGACTTGTGCATTGTCGTTATTTGTCTGGACTTGTATCTTATGCATGACTATTATTTGGTATTCAGATATTCTGGACGCACTTTCCGCTTGTGATTTATTTTCATATTGACGATGCTTCAACACTTATCATATGCATTTGATTTCTGACTATTTTGTTTGTTGTTGAAGCTTTCACGATGGTCTTTGAGTTTCTTACGCTTTATTTGGAAAAGGCAACATGCCTTTTTCCGTTTGGTACCTTTTCAGATTTATCTTATTTCCGCACTATCTTTCAATTTTTTTGCCATGAGAAGTAGGAATAGAGACGCATGACTGGAAGTCCTACTGTTGTAGATAATGGTTGATCTAGAAGTCCTACTTTGTAGGCAATACTTTTGTGATTGTTTGCTTGTTTTCCTTTTTTAATTTATGCTTGCAATCGAGTCAATAAAATGGAAGGAGGGCTCAAAATTAGCTCCCACATTTCAAGTCCCTTGGTCATTCTTAGCTTGCGTTTCACGTTGATGCTTTGAATCTTGCTTCTCTTGTTATCGAGTCAATAAAGTGGAAGGAGGGCTCACAATCGCCCCCCACAATTTGTCTTTGTTTCGAGGATATTTAGCTCACGTTTCTTAAACATTGATGCTTCGAGTCTTTACTCGATTTATGCTTAAGCTATTCTAGTGGAAGAAGAGTCTTTCGACTCTCATGCTGGAATCTAACTTGGCTTCTTGTTTTTCTAGCTCACGCTTTGTGCTTAGGTGGTCACCTAATAACATGTGCATTTGTTGCTTTGATACTTTCTTGGTTAAGTAGGTATGCTTTAGGTATCTTGGTTAAGTGCCTATTTTGTGAGTAAGTGGTTACTTCTCATGTGTTGTATGCTTGATTTCATATCTTGTTTAAGTTCTTGATTGCTTTCATTCTTCTGTTTCTTTCTCTTCTTGTGTGATCACATGTTCCCCATAGGATCTTTAGTTCATTCTTGGTCAAGATTGAACTAAGTAGACCTTAGGATTGATATCCATGCATGACAATATTAGATCAAATTCCCTAGATCCAAACTTTATGTCCACAAGAATGATAACAAGTAGGATCGAGATTCCTCTTTTGTTAGTCTTTTCTTTTTGCATCCCTTCTAAAACTAAAACTTTTTTATTAATCAAACTCATAACACACCCTAACATTACCTAAACTCTTTCACAATTAAGAGGGAAGTACTCAGCTACCTGCACCTTTTGAGGGACTATCTGATGTATTCTCTCAGCAAAAACACTCAACAAATGCAAACCATTTTTGACTTCAGACTTTTTCTTTTAAAACCTTTTCATAACAATGATGTGTTATTTCCTCTCCGTGCATAAGACTCAAAAAGTCCCCACAGGTTGGGCAACCCTATGTCGATTGCTAGAGTGCAAATATAACATTACCCGTCTAAAAAAAACACACAACAAACCAATATTTTTGAGAAGAACTACGATGCCCTAATCCCTTATTGCATGAAGGGGGTACGCAAGCACAAATGTTCACAACTGCGGCGGGTGCACTAATAAAACCTTTTTCTTTTTGTATATAATCCTTTGCATCCATGCATTCCCTGTACAACCTAGCTTTATATTCAAACTCACTCTTTAGATTAGACAACAAGAGTGGATCCCATGGAGTACCACGAAAGTGAGGGATGCTAATACCTTTATGTAATACGGTGGGAGAATTGACTTTACTATTTTTGTGTTTTTATCGCAATTGTTACGATTTAGCAAGAGTCGCCACCAACTTTTCTTTTATCCAACAAAGGAAAGGGTGAAAATAATAGGAAAGACCTTTTTAAATATTTTGAGTTCGGGGGGTAGGTTATGGAAAGGGAAGGTATTAGCACCCTTTCTATCCGTAGTTCTCTACAGGCTCTTAGTTGCTAGCTCACTTTGAAAATGCTCTTTTTTGTGTAAGTGTATTTGGAAATATTTTTGAAAAGATGCCCTAGTGCGGCGAACTTTGTAATGTTTCTCATATTGTTGTGAACGTATACAAAGTGTTTTGTCTTTGAAAATATTTTTGAGAAGAGTTTGTGTACGTCTGAAAGATTGTTTTGTTTGTTTTTCTAAGAAAGCAACTAAAAGCTGTCTACCTACTCGAATGGTCTTTTTTCTTTTCCTCTTTTCCTTTATACAATGCTATTCTACCATTAGTCAGTAGGTATCCCTATCATTGAATGTTTTGAGGGATAGGCGAGGGTCATCGTACAACCATAAAGTAAAATTGTAGAGAACTTTAGTAATTTTATTGTAAGGGACTAGACCGTACACCGAAGGAAGCATCGAAGGGTCATCGAGGGACTACAATATTTTTAACCAAGGGTCTTTGCTAAAGTGTCCCACGTTCGAGGGACATAAGTGTTTTTACGAAGGCAACAAGTGGAGGTTCCTCAGAGGTGCGCGTGTGCGAGTGTGTTGTGTTTTAGTTATTTATCTTAAATATTTAGGTTTTCTGCCGTTTGTTTTTAGTCTTTCCATACAAGCCTATTAAGCATACATCTAGCAGTTAATTGTATATAAGTTCCGAAATAAAGTGCAGAAAATTGAATCTACGCTATTACAAAGCTTCAGGATAGGGGACATTACAAACCAAAAATGGGGAAAGAAAATATAAAGGGTCCTAAATTAAGCTATTACAACATTTGGGAAATTACATAATTTATGAAAAAATGAGAATAAAAATAGATGAACGCGCGAAGAAGAAAACAGGGGAAAGATGTAAAACCTAAAAATAATCTAAGTGATGAAAAGAAATATTTTTGTTGTTTTTGTTTAGGTTACATGATAAGAGAGTTTGGAATCAAAATTTTACCAAAATATTGTGGGATGGTTGTAAGGATGATCTGAGACGTGTAGGGGTTGGGTAATGATATGAATCGCCTCCTGGAGATCTCAGAAGGATGAAGGAGTCGATGTTTTGAATGAGAGAAGCTGAAACTCAGGTTTATGAGTTTTGCAACTTTTGAATTTTTTTTGAGAATTTGAGAAGCTTTGTTATGCAATAATTTTTGTGTCCTCTTTAGCTTGCCTTATAGTTCTTTGTATAGAGTTAAGGGAGGAGAGCATACCAATATGGCAAGGAATCAAGCTTTCAAGGCCATGAGACAAAAAATCCAAAATATTGAAAGTGGGGCATATTTGAATGATTCTTGCCAATTCCGTTTTTGCATGAACCTAGACAATTTGTTTCGGTCTTTGCACAAAATATTGGGCTCCATGATGGGTCAAGTTAATCCCAAATGCATTATCCCATGGAAAAATGGACTTAGAGGTCCTCTAAGATGTTATGGACATGTTTGAACATCAAAAACTAGGCTCATAGGTTCAAAAATGCAATTTTGCTCAACTTGTAATTCATGAATTTCTTCAAAATTCCCCAACATGTGCAATTCATAACTTGCTAAATTTTCATCTTTTGAAGATGATATTTGACTTTTTGGAAATCCCAATATGTCCTCTACAATCTCCATGTTGATAATTTTTTCTTTTATAGATATTATCTTGATGTAAGTTGCCTTGACAAAAAGTGTCTTTTGTTGACTTTCGAAAATGACCTATAATGTATGAGATCATATCTTCCAAATGAAGCATTTTTGGACATGAGAATAAAATAAAAGTTGTAGATAATTGAATTTCCTTCAAAATGGGCATTGTTGGGAAAAAGTTGATGAAGCATGTGAAATTTATGCCTGGTCAAAGTTTAGTTGACTTCTCCCAAGGAAACCCTAATTTGGCAATTTTTGACTTTTGATGATTTGAGGGATTTCCTTGAAGAATCATGATCAACCCTTGATCAAATGATGAATATCACCAAAAATCTTAAAGTTTGACTGTATGTTGACTACAATTGACTTTTTGACCAATACAATTGATTTTCAATCATCTGAGCCATTGATTGAGAAAACTTGTGATGTAGGGCTTGAAACTTGACATGAACCTTGTTGAGGACCTATGAAGAACCATGGAAGCCACTTGATACTTTTAAAAACCAAATTTATTTGAGAAATTCCAAACCCTAGTTGTAGGCTTTTGGCTTAGGAGGTGAATCTCGACTAGTCAACCCTTTAGTGTCCTGAGTGTCTGAGAAGCCTTTGAAGAATGACTTGAAGAAAAATGTGAGGGAAAATTTTGGGGTACAACAGCTGCCACTGTTCAATCTTCTTAAACCTGAAAAGTTAGATTGACATGTCTTCCTATCGTGACTTAAAGGTAGAAGATGATTGAACATTTAAGTGCCCCGAAATTTTCACTCACCTGTGCAAGATGGTAAAGTTGTTGGTTGGTTGTATTTGGAATGGGCTTATAGATGTCATTTAGAGAGGTGACGAAGAGTAGTTGGAGATGGGCTTATAGATTCCATCCAAAGGTGACTGAGAGTCGTCGGAGATGGGCTTATTGATGCCATCTAAAGTAACTGTTGATAGAAATATAAGAATAAGTTTATGCTTGACTTGGTCTTTAGGAGATGTATCTGGAAGGGGTCTACACCCAACTACTACTTCAATAGGTAATGGGAGGAGTCTACGCCCGACTACTACTTCAATAGGTATCAGAAGGAATCTATGGCAACAACTACTTCATAAGGTACTGGAAGGAATCTATGGCGACTACTACTTCAAAGGGTACTGGAAGGAATTTAAGGAAAATACTACTTCAAAGGGTACCAGAAGGAATCTATGGTGACTACTACTTCAAAGGGTACCAGAAGGAATCTATAGCGACTACTACTTCAAAGGGGACCAAAAGGAATCTATGGCGACTACTACTTCAAAGGGTACCAGAAGGAATCAATGGTGACTACTACTCCAAAAAGGTACTGGAAGGAATCTATGGCGACTACTACTTCAAAGGGTACCAAAATAAATCTAAGGCGACTACTACTTCAAAGGGAACCAGAAGGAATATATGGTGACTATTACTTCAAAGGGTACCAGAAGGAATCTATGGAGACTACTACTTCAAAGGGTACCAAAAGAAATCTATGGAGACTACTACTTCAACAAGGTACTGGAAGGAATCTATGGCGACTACTAATTCAAAGGGTTCCAGAAGGAATCTATGTTGACTACTACTTCAAAGGGTACCATAAGGAATCTATTGCGACTACTACTTCACAAGATACTAGTAGGAATCTATGGCAACTACTACTTCAAATGGTACCATAAGGAATCTAAGGCGACTACTACTTAAAGGGGCACCATAAGGAATCTATGGCAACTACTACTTCAAAGGGTACCCGAAGAAATCTATGGCGACTACTACTTCAAAGGTTACCATAAGGAATCTATGGAGATTACTACTTCAAAGGGTACAAGAAATAATCTATGGCGACTACTACTTTAACAAGGTACTGGAAGGAATCTATAGCAACTACTACTTCAAAGGGTACTGTTGGAGCGGTGTAGCGGCAAGCAACAAAAGTTTTGGAAATATTTATCTGGGAATTTATCGTGTCCACAGAGATTGGTTATTGAATTTTCGTTCGACAAATATCTCGTTAATGAGTTTGAAGATAAATAGATTTGTAAATAAAATGTTATCAACAGAAAATAAATGTAAACAAAAGTAAAAACTAAAGAAGAACTTATCAAGCCTGCATATAATCTACTGATCACAGACTTAAATCTATCAACCGGTTACATTCCATCAAACAATATTCATCAATGTCACCATGTATCACTCGTAAACTAAATCATTTCTAACCCAAATTGAGAGACTAACTGTAACACCGAGGAAATGATCTCTCTACCTGCATAACAACACAAAAGATAACTATGTAATCACACTAACGATCTCTCAGTACAATACAACCACACAAAGGTATTAAGCTCTGATACCCAAGTAGATGTCAGCTTTAAATATATCTCTAGAGTTCAGAAACTAACAGATAATCATCCTAGATAAGAATCTAAGCAGTATATGTCTATAACAACTCAAATCCCTAGCACAGAGAAAAAAAATCTAAGACAACAATCCACAAAGATTTGTAAAGCAAGTTTAATATAACTCCATGGGTGACAAATATACATAAGTTCAAAGTAAAATACATACAAAACCCAACAGAAGAGAAATACATATAGAGGAGAAGAGATAAACCACAAATCTTCCGGTTTGTAAGAGCCGGTCGACGATCCATCCACCCCGGATCATCCGTATGCAAGCCCTAGTGTTGTTATCTAAGCTAATCCACTACAAAAATGAGGTTGATGGAATTTGGAGAACAAAAATCAACCCCCAAAACCATCACCCTCCAAATGAAACAAAAAGGAAATATAAAGAAAATCTGATCTGCAACCATCGCCCGACGATATAAAAGTGTCACCCAACGACAATTCTTATTTACAAGGCCCAGGAAAAACCACGTCCTCAACTGAAATAAATATCTACTGTCGACCGACGACCATAATTCATCACCTGACGACTCTTCTTATTTTCGCCCGACGATGCTCCCTTTCGCTCAGCGACGCATGGCAGAAATAACATGGAAATTTGACTTCAAATTTCGCTCGACGACGCCTTCCTTTTTCCCGACGATCCATGACAGGAAGGAAACTTCTATTTCTTTCTCTGCATAACTTCCAATGGCTCCCAATCTTGGCCTTATTACTTTATTGATCCAAAAATGCATCCTGGAGCTTTATTCCTATTGCTCCCACAATGTTCAAATACCTACAAAATAAATAAAAAACTATCAAATGATACACTTTATACAATAAAACACATTATACAAAAACTAAACGTATTTATACACAAAAAGACGAGTTATTCAACTGATATATATCACAAAGATTTGATAAGTGCAACAAAAAGTATATACAAAAATAACTACAATTTTCACTTATCAAACTCTCCCCAACTTGGATCATTGTTTGTCCTCAAACAAAGTCAAACAAACTTAAAGAAGCAAAAGACGATAATCAAAGAATCACGAATCAACATGTTTTAAAAAACTGAAAACAAATGATATGGCTCAAATGAAAAACGGTACACATAAAGAAATATACTTACCACTAAACTACAATGATAACATAAACATGAGACAAATGCTAAATACAAAAATTATGCCAAACATTCTAAAACAATAATAGTTCACAAATGAATCACACCTAGCAAACACAATCATCGGTAGATGAAAAACACATAAAAATGGGGTATTTTCACTCATCCAACAATCTTGCAAACAATAGACTAAATTATGCATTCATCCAAAAATTTACACTGAAAATATAAAAGCAAGAATCTCAAGGGATTTTCAAGGTTGTAATGTGGCTTGGTTAACAAATAAGAGATAATTCCTAAAGCTAATCGAAACAAAAACTTTCCTAAACCTAAAGGAGTAATTATTTCCACAAAGTTTTGAACAATAGAATTTCAATCAAAATTCTTCTTCATCACAAGTTTCACACCAAAAACACATCACTTATTAACACAACATTATTCCATACTCTTTTTTTTTCTTTTACAAAGCTTTTCTATTTTTTTATTTCTTTTTCTATCACTTTTTTTTTCATTTATTTTCTCACTTTTTTTTTTCTTTTTCTTTTCAACCTTATAGCAATCAACCAGTAAATGCACAATCATTTTTCTCCCCAACTTGAATTCAACCATACATTATAGTGAATACTCCCTACTTTCTAACGCAAGGTAAAAATTCAACCCAAAATAATGGTTGAGGGTTCAAGAAAACAACGAATCAACATTCATGCAAAAAGGGAAACTAAAAACTCATAGACAAGCATCTAGAAAATACAACATGGATATCGATAAAAAGCTCAAAAGGGTTACTAATGATCACACACTCACAAGGTGAATTGACTTATTTGGCCAAGGTATTTGTGCTCAAAATGAAACAAAAAAAATTCCTTGATCATGTTCAAGCTTTCATAAAATCAACACAAACAAAAGATTAAGCATAATAAAATCCAGTTAAAACAAGAATTTTGGTCTCTAGCATATGTGAATAATGGAAAGCTACCTCACAAAAAGAGTAGGAACTAAAGTGATTCATAAATGAATAAGTATAAAAAAGAATTAATGGCATAAAAATTGTAAAAAGTATAAGTTTTGTACCCCAAAATTTTCCCTCCTAATTCTACTCAAGGCATGCTCATTGAGGTCCTCAATTGCTCAAGGTTGACCAAAGAATTGATCAAACAAATTCTCTTCCTAAGCAATGAACCTCTAATTAGGGTTTCACTTTTTACCAAGATGTTTGGGTTGAAAAGGCTCCAAATGTTTTCCATGGTCCTAATATGCCTACAACATTGTCCATGACAAATTTCATGCCTTACAATACAAGTTTGCCCAATCAATTGCTCAAGTGTTAGAAAATTAATTGTACCAGGTCAAAAGTCAACTGTGGCCCATGTACAGTCAAATTTCAATATTTTTGGTCAATATAAACATTTTGAAGTGATATACATAATTTGATCAAGGGTTTATAATGATTCCTCAAGAAATGCTCCTAATCCATCAAAAGTCAAAAAATGCTAAATTAGGGTTTTTATAGGAAATGTCAACTGAACTTTGACCAGGCATAACTTTCACATACTTCATCCATTTTTACCCAAACAAATCTCATTGTGAAGAGAATCTAATTCCCTACAACTTCTCTTTTTTCCTCAAGATCAAGAGATGCACCATTTGAAAGATACAAGTTCATACATTACAGGTCATTTTCAGAAAGTCAACAAATGGAACTTTTTGTTAAGACCTTTTACTCCAAGATAAAGTCCTCAAATGCAAAATTGAACAAAAGATAGTTTGAATTAGACATCTTGGGCTTTCCAAAAAGTCCAAGATCATCATCAAGAGATCAAAATTGAGCAAGTTATGGCTTTCCCAAATTGGGAAAATGTTGGAAATTTCAAGAATTGTGCATTTAGCAAATTAAACTTTTAGGCCAATGGCCTAACTTTTTGGGTTTCAAACATCTTCCTAACCTTGCTAGGACCTCTAATATCATTTTTACCTTGCCTTGCCATTTTTATCTATTTTGTTCATATTTATTTTAATTTATTTCAAATAAATATAAAATAAATATAAAATAAATTGCATAAAATAAATGGAGACGGGCTTAGGCATTTGGGCTGATGTTTGGGCTTGCTTAAGAGCCCACAAATTCGTGCCAAGATGTCCAGGTGCATGCAAGAATTGAAAGGGAAATTTTTGCAAAGTTGGAAGCTTTTTAATTTGTTGGATTTTGGCATGAAAGCATGGCTTTATGGCTTGGATTCTTGACTTATTACCTTGTCCCCTCCCTCTCCACTATAAGTACATCACATGTGCAAGCCAAACAGACGGATACCACTTCCTAAGAGAGCCACACAAAAATCACAAAAAAATTCAAAGTTGTGAAATTCAAATAGCCAGTTCTAGCCTTTCCTAGTCCAAACAAAGGATTCAAACACATTCCTGGAGGTCCCCTAAAGCTTTCCCAATCATCACCACACACTGAAGCATCACGAAATGTCTCAGCAAGCTCACATGGTTTGCATTTTTTCTCAAATATGTTTTCTTTGATTCATGTAATATAAACTTGTTTTAATCATGCATTATTGTTCATATGAATGTGTGTAAACTTTCGGTATAGTTGGATTTGAGTTTTGATGCAGGTGTGATGTTTTTCCCAGGTTAGGGTTTATACCTCTGAATTGGGATTTTTTGAAATAGCCAAAATTAGCCCCAACCAAGAATACCATCATATTCGGGAGGTCGATGCCAATCGATCCATGGCTTCACATTTGATTTATATTCCATATTCTGGACTTTATTGAGTTACGGGTGTTGTAGTGACATACCAAAACTGTTACTATAGGTCTTTATACCTAAAACGACCGAGTGAGGAAGAAGATGAGGTATGGAAGTCTCCAATTGGACCATTCAAATAAGTGCATGTTTTTCTCTCTCCAGATGTTTGTGTTTTTTTAAATATATCATTATTGATTGATATATGTAAATGATTGGTTCAGTAGCTCAGTTGGTAAAGGCGCGTGTGTAGAAGGGAAATGACCTGGGTTCAAATCCCAGGTCCAGCATTTTATCTTTTCTAACATATTTCATGCAAATCTAGTGCTCCTCAAGTCCATTTACTCATCATACACCATCAGGTCCAAGCCATCAGAAGCACCTCCGATCCAAGTCAAAGCATCCTACACGCAAGCTCATCATGCACCCTCAAAGCTGCTCCTCACTGGACCCAGACGAAGTTTGGGCTCCCTTCAACTGGGCCTAACCAACTTCAATTTCAACACCCCCCATTTAATTTTGCTATCCTGGCCCAATTTTTATTTTCTCATTTTATTTTATTTATTTGTTTATTAATTTCAAAAATCACCTTTTCTGTACAAATCATAAAAAAATAAAAAAATAATAGACTTAGTTTTATTTTTAATTAATTTTATTTTTGTAAATTAATTTAATTAATTATTTGGACATTATTTTATTAATTTAAAATCAATTAGACTTATATTTATTTCATTCAAATATTTTCTTAATAAAAAAACCAAAAAAATAGTAGAATTAGTAGAATTAATTGATAATCATTTTTCTTTTACTTAATTAATTAGGATCATATTTTTTTCCTCACTTTAATTTTAATTATTTTCTTAATAAACACAAAAACAACCAAAAAGGTTTTTACTTAGCAATTTGTTAGGGTTTTAGACGTTCGTCTCTATTTCACGCGCATTTATTTTGTTCTCGCATTTTTATAATAATGTAACTGCTGACAATATGTAATAGATTAAACTAGGGCTTTTAATGGTTTTATTTATTTTCTTCCCCCCATTTGGACATGTAAATACCCCCCCCCCCCCCCGAAGCATTGTAATAATGTAGGATTTAAATTCCTGCACTTTAAATTTCTGCAAAATATTAACTGTTAGTAATTAGGCTTGTATAGAAAGACTAATAACAAAATGCTAGAAAATGTAATAACAAAGACAAATAAACTGAATTGAATCACTGCACACATGCACCTCTAGGGTATTCCACTTTGGTGGCCTTCAGAAATAAAATAGTCACGTCCCTCGAAACGGGGACGCTTTAGCAAAGACCCGTAAATCAAAAGATCACAGTCCCTCGACGACCCTACAGTTGCCTCTCGGTAAATGATCTAGTCCCTAAACAAAATTGCTAAAGCGTCTCCACATGTTTCCTTTATGACTGTACATCCCTTCGATTTCCCCTCAACATCCAACAATAGGGCTAGCTACTCACTAATAGTAGGATAGCACTGTCTAAAGGATACGAGGAAAAGAATGACTTTTTCGAGTATAAGTAGATAGTTCTTAGATGCTATGCTCACAAAGCTAACTTTTTGCGTTTACACGAAACATTTCAAAAATAATTTTCAAAAAACATTTTCTTTGTCAACACTCTTGAGGACTGATACAAGAGTTATCACAAGGCAAATCGCCGCACTAAGGCATTTTCAAAACATTTTCCAAAACACACAAAAACACAAGGTATTTCAAAAAATGAGCTAAGCATTTAAGAGCCCTTAGAAAACTACGGATGGAAAGGGTACTAACACCTTCCCTTTCCATAATCGACCCCCCTTACTCAGAAAATTCTCGAAAAGGTCTTTTTCTGTTCTTTTCACCCTTTCCTTAATTTGGATAAAAGAAAAGTCGGTGGTGACTCTTGCTTACCACAATATTTGCGAACACAAACGCAAAACCAGTATAACAGTCGGTTCTACCACCGTATCACACTAAGTATCATGAATATGCTAAAGTATAGAAAGTGATAAACACATGCCTTGAACATTTACAAAACTTTAACAAAATCATTACCACACATTCGAAAGTCGAAACGATCAAACTTGACAAATAACCTAAATATTGAGTTGCCAGACCAAAACTTGAGTCTAAACAATAACAAAAGAAATAAAAAAATAATACTCCTACAAAATTTCAATGTACAAAATTTACAATATATACAATGAAGAAAACTCCTCAAGCTAAACACGACAAGATTTCGGAAAACAAAAATTGACATAACAAAACAAATACAAATAACAATATGAAAACCAGGTGAAAATGAATTAACAAGTTGAAAAGTGAAGATTTGAAATTCAGAACATTTCCTTGTTTTAACTTGTTAAAACAAAAATCACCACACACATAAACAAATACAAACAAACATGCTTGTTTTACGTCGTAAGCTCGGCGCCTTTATTGTGCAATCTAGTAACCTCCTCTCATCATGTCATGGTATTGTCACACTTCACAAACCTAAATAAAGTGTCCTAACAATCACACAACAAACATTATGAAAATGAGACAATTCACAACAATACGTGAAAACAAAGAAAAATACGTATATGCACAAGTATCATATACAAGTTCATGTGCAATTTCTATACAACATTTACATTAATTACAAAACTCAAAAACAAAAGAATTATCGCAATGAAAAATCAATAGAACCAATCCCCAGCAACGGTGCCATTTTGTTGGAGCGGTGTAGCGGCAAGCAACAAAAGTTTTGGAAATATTTATCCGGGAATTTATTGTCTTCATAGAGATTGGTTATTGAATTGTCGTTCAACAAATCTCTCTTTAATGAGTTTGAGGATAAATGGGTTTGTAAATAAAATGTTATCAATAGAAAATAAATGTAAACAAAAGTAAAAACTAAGGAAGAACTTATCAAGCCTGCATATAATCTACTCATCACAGACTTAAATCTATTGACCAATTACATTCAACCTAACAATACTCATCAATGTCACCACGTATCACTCGCAACCTAAGTCATTTCTAATCCAAATTGAGAGAGTGACTGTATCACCAAGGAAATAATCTCCCTACCTCCTCAATAACACGTAAGACATTAAGATTTGATAACCTCTTAGCATAGTACAACCACACAGAGGCATTAAGATTTGATACCTAAGTAGATGTCAGTTCTAAATCTATCTCTAGATTTCAGAAACTAACAGATAATCATCCTAGATAAGAATCTAAGCAGTATATGTCTATAACAACTCAAATCCCTAGCACAGAGCAAAAATCTAAGACAACAATCCACAAAGATTTGTAAATAAAGTTTAATATAACACCATGGGCAAAAAATATGCATAAGTTCAAAGTAAAATACATACAAAACCCAACAGAAGAGAAATACACAGAGAGGAGAAGATATAAACCACAAATCTTCCGGTTTGTCAGAGCCGGTCGACAAGCCATCCACCCCGGATCATCCGTATGCAAGCCCTAGTGTTGTTATCTAAGCTAATCCACTACAAAAATGAGTTTGATGGAATTGGGAGAACAAATATCACCCCCCAAAACCATCACTCTCCAAATGAAACAAAAAGGAAATATAAAGAAAATATGATCCGCAACCATCGCACAACGATATAAAAGCATCGCTCGATGACAATTCTTATTTACAAGGCCCAGGAAAAGCCACGTCCTCAACTGAAACAAATATCTATTATCGCCCGGTGACCATAATTCATTGCCTAACAACTCTTCTTATTTTCGCTCGACGAAGCTCATTTTCGCCCAACGACGCATGGCAGAAATAACATGGAAATTTGAATTCAAATTTCGCCCGATGAAGCCTTCCTTTCGCCCGACGATCCATGACAGGAAGGCAACTTCTGTTGCTTTCTCTTCATAACTTCCAATGGCTCCAATCTTGGCCTTATTCCTTTATTGATCCAAAAATGCATCTTGGAGATTTATTCCTATTGCTCCAAAAATGCTCAAATACCTATAAAATAAATACAAAAATATCAAACGATACACTTTATACAAGAAAATTCATTATACACAAACTAAACGTATTTATACACAAAAGTTGGGTTATTCAACTGATATATACCACAAAGATTCGATAAGTGAAACAAAAATTATATACAAAAATAACTACAATTTTCACTTAACAGGTACCAGAAGGAATCTATGGTGACTACTACTTCAAAGGGTACCAGAAGGAATCTATGGCGACTATTACTTCAACAAGGTACGAGAAGGAATCTATGGGGACTACTACTTCAAAGGGTACCAGAAGGAATCTATGGCGACTACTACTTCGAAGGGTACCAGAAGGAATCTATAGCGACTACTACTTCAACAAGTTACTGGAAGGAATCTATGGAGACTAATACTTCAAAGGGTACCATAATGAATCTATGGCGAGTACTACTTCAAAAGGTATTGGAAGGAATCTATGGCTACTACTACTTCAAAGGGTACTAGAAGGAATCTATGGTGACTACTACGTCAAAGGGTACTAGAAGGAATCTACGGTGACTACTACTTCAAAGGGTACCAGAAGGAATCCACACTTGATTTCGTTTGAATGATGCACTAGAAGATGTCTACGCCTGACTTCATCTAGAAGAGATATTTTTCAGAATGACTTTCTGGGGAAAGTCTTTGAGGGAAATACTTATCAGAATTTAGTTTCTGAAGAAATTTGTCTGGTCATATAGATAGTTGATGATATTTGTCTGTTTATAGACTTTACCTGAAAAGATAAAGGGTTAGCTGTATGCAATGTCATGATGTATGAAATGCATTGTGTAATGATGTTCTCAAAATAAATGAGATTGTGCTAGATGCATTTTGTATGCATATGCTATGATATTGGTAAATCATGGTGAATGTGAAATGTTATTGTAGTGCATTCACAAATTTGAGCAGCATCCTAGTATGGGAAAAATAAATCCCTGATTATTGCTGGGAATGAAGAGTATGTGTATCTTCGATCTTCTGGGGATTGTTTCCGCTGGGGACTCCTGCTTTCTTGTTTGAGTAAACTCCACTATGGAACATTGATTTCTTGCTTTTTGCTTGAGGAGACTCTGTTGGAGAGTGTTAATTCCTGCTTGGGGAGAAGAGCTTAAGAACGTTGGTTGCTCATTTCTATATTAGGGAGTTTATACCCTGACTGGGGATAAAAGAGATGAATATTCCTTCCGACTC
Source organism: Vicia faba (assembly GCA_948472305.1). NCBI lineage: Eukaryota > Viridiplantae > Streptophyta > Magnoliopsida > Fabales > Fabaceae > Vicia > Vicia faba. The sequence goes on along the minus strand of OX451741.1, from coordinate 735,368,799 downwards.
TCATGGGGAGGATATAGTTGACTAACATCTGGTCCGGTTTCAGGTTCCGTAGCAACTCCTTAGGGATAGTGACGACTTCACTAGGGAGAGGAATTTAGTCGGTGATTTATGGTAGAAGCACACTCAAGTGTGGGAGTGTCATAATAAATCTATGCCTTGATTGTATCTGAGGATATATTCAATGGGTGTCAGAATGATATCCATATCTGGATTGTATCTGAACCGTATCTGGAAGATATACTGAACGAGTATCAGAATGACATCCATATCTGGATCGTATATGAACTGTATCTGGAAGATGTACTGAATGAGTATCAGAATGACATACATATTTGGATCGTATCTGAACTATATCTAGAACGAATATCAAAATGAATCTATATTTAGATTGTATCTAAACTATATCTAGAAATGGATCTGGAATGAGTGTCAAAATGAATATATATTTAGACTGTAACTGAACTGTATCTAGAAGTGGATCTGGAATGAGTGTCAGAATGAATCTATATTTAGACTGTATTTGAACTGTATCTAGACGATGATATGGAATGAGTGTCAGAATGAATCTATATTCAGATTGTATCTGAAATGTATCTAGAAGTGGATCTAGAATGAGTGTTAGAATGAATCTATTGAAGGAAAATTGCGATAAAAAATGCAGCGGAATATAAAATTTTCCTTTAGCGATCCTTACGAATGAGCATGGTCAGTGATACCTCTTGTGGCGATTTAGAACTTTGATGTTGTGATCACGAGCGTTGATGAAGAACAACGCCTCTACTCAGTCCACATGAACAGATCGCTTCCGGTCACAGTGCTAGCTGATCACGAACGAAAACCTTGAGTGAGAGAGAGAGTCAAAACCGAAAATGCATCAAGTGAACTTGCTTCATCACAAGGGATCTATTTATAGAATCACTCGTGTGGGCTACAAGCTAAAAGCCCAATTAAGGCTATAAGCTAAAAGCCCAATTAAGCTTATGGACATCATACCTTATGATGTACCATATATCACTTATCCACGTGGTACCTTACCACTTTCCGTATTACACTTAAGTGCACCGTACCTTACGGTGTTCCTTATTTATTCTATCTCTCATCAACCTGTCCTTATGTGTGTGACCCTGTAGGTTTTCGCGACGTTGACAATTATATTAAATCACACATTTAATATAATAAACAGTGAGCGGTATCTAGCAACACATCACTGTTACCCAAGTCACGAAAATGTCATGTGATCTGACCAAACCTTTTCCATGATAATATTTGTGTTGTACAATTACCCTTTTGCCCTCATGTCTATATTGAACACAAGGCATACACTGTGTCACCCTTGTCCAGTTCAATATTGGGCCCTTAGACATTTATCCTGTTATGCAGGATGAGCAAATTCCATCTAGGTCACTCATGTCCCTTAGCATGCTTTGTGAAGTACCCATCAACCGTCTTTACAGTCATCCAGTTACTGATGACATTTGATCAGCAATAAAGTACTTGACTCTACATCTAGGGTCCATAGTGGTTTCAGGTCGAAGGGTGGTATACACCATTATCATCATGAGAATAACTTATGACACTTTGCATAACATTCTATGTAGTATTCTCATAGTGGGTCAATCCAGTATAAATATTACTCCTAATATTCATACATATGTCAAGACTTGATAACTCCTTATCTATGATCCATGAGATGCGATCATCAATCTATCTTCATAATAATCTTAATGCTTTAATGCTATCCCACTTCACATTAAAGCTTGACTACAGATACTTTAAGAATAGTGTCTTATGTTTAATGGGATCTCATGATTAAGTCACACTTAACATTTCATTAAACAAATAAACCATTCTAGGGACTTTATTATTTTGGAAAGCAAACATAATAAAGAAATGCCTTTTATTATTAATAAATAATTCGATACAAGTACCATAAGTATTGGCCTCTAGGGCTTACACCAACATCTATATCTAGATTGTATCTGGAAGGGAATCTGTTTGGGGAAATAAACCATGTTGATGGAGAAATACTCTTACTGAGGAAACACCCTTGTTAAGGAAATGAACTCTGCTGGAGAGCAGGAGTCTGAAGGGTTTTTTACAACCTTGGAGAAACAAGCTCGGTTGGGGAAGAGAAACTCCATGAACTGTACTGGTCGAAACTCCATAGGTTGGTGATATTTCTGGGGAGAAAATCACACTCCTTTATCAACAGAGTGATCGGCCATGGAAATTGCAGGGAATGTATGAACTTGTGAAGATTACCCTATAGGGATAATCTCATGGAAGTGGCTCTGTGGGGATCCGTGGAGAATTGAACACACCTCTACTTCTAGATCCCTTGGTGAATGTTGATCAGGGCGATAAATCTTCTACTGATAGACAAGTTACAAGATGATGGGGCACAGTCATACACTTTAATCCCTAACTTTTATCTGCACTGTCCTTTCAGATTTTGAGTCCACCGGGATACCCTTTTTTGCCCAGGCCACCTTTTTAGGTTTTCAACTTGCAGGGTATACAGTTATATATATATATATATATATATATATATATATATATATATATATATATATATATATATATATATATATATATATATATATATATATATATATATATATATATATATATATATATATATATATATATATATATATATATATATATATATATATATATATATATATATATATATATATATATATATATATATATATATATATATATATATATATATATATATATATATATATATATATATATATATATATATATATATATATATATATATATATATATATATATATATATATATATATATATATATATATAATTTTTTCCCGAACTCTTTTGGTTCACCGCGATGCCCTTATTTTTGCCTAGCCAGTCAACCTAGAGGGTCTTTTTCATGTGTAGTATTTTCTGACTATGTCTGTGTTCACCAGAGGCGGAGAATTGTCACTGTCTATAGCAGTAAGGGGTGTAGCACTGCTAGAAAAATGTTTTCTTGATCGTACGTGATCATTTGCTTGAATTCATGTCCAAATGCCCCAAGTGGTTCAGATGGAGATCTGCCCCTGGATATTCGACACTTTTGAGAGATTACTTGAATCTTGAATCGACTGCCCCCAGATCAGTTGGACACCATGCCATACCCCTTGATTATGAAAGGCCTGTTATTGGAAATTTCTTTCCATCTGAGGTGATTCCTTTCATTGAGAGGATTTCTGTTCATTGAATATTTGTCGTGCGAATTTCTCTGCTGTCGAATAATTAGTCATATGCAAACAATGTCATTTAAAAATGCAAAACTTATGTCTGTCTTGAACTTTTAAAAATGCATTTTTAGTAAACAAACAAAATTTTGTAAGAATATGAATTCAACTCAGGATTTATAATAAACCTTACAGAAGTCAGGATACCTTTTATAACAGTATCAATTTGAACTAACCCATGCTTCAGTTAGTACTTCTAAGGGTTGTAACGTGGCCTGGTTCACAGTTTAAGAAACAAAGGATAAAGATCAAACTTTTTCTGTACCCAACCCATTCTTCATGATGTTCTTCAGTCATATACTCAATTAATTATGCGTTTAGATCCTAATTGAGTCTGGAATCTTTGCCATGATATTCTGGTGATGGTTCGGATACTGAAAGTTTATTTGAGAAGGCAGTCATTTTTGTAACCTTTTCTTTTTGTTGATGATTTTTAGCGACCTCTTTTTTTATATTTTATTGTCCCTAACTTTTTCCTGAACTGTTTCTTTTGTGATTATAGTCAGCGGGTTGCCCCATTTTTTTTCCTTAAGTCTCCTTCATAGGTTTTGACTTAGCGGGTTTTTCTCTTGAGACATAATGACTTCCTGTTTTAATAATTATGGGGAACCATGACCATATTTTGTTTTGGAAGGATACCACCGACACCACTCGTTGTGTACAAAGGGAAAGCTTATGATTGAATGCACCATTGAATTAACTGAGAAACTATCCTACCCCAGGTTATGATTAAAGGTTTCAATTATTGTGAAAAAGAAAACTCCTACTTCTTAGGATCAAAGGGGTTGACTAGGGATTATCTTCCTTATAACTCCATTGTTTAGGATTTGAAACAACGCTTGTACATCATCATCCAGGTATTTTTAAAAGCATACTGTAGATATTGTGGTATCTTTTTCGTCATCCTCCCTCTAAAGGCTTACAATTTTTTAATTGAGAGTTGTATATCACAAAAAGAAAGTAAAAGCGTAGTTTAAATATAGTGAAAATGAATGGATTAATTCAAGATAAATATATGCAACATATTAATGAAATAACAAAGTTTGACATAAAATATGTGTTCGAACAATCAAAAGAAATTACAATTTGCAAATTCAAATGAAATAAATGCTCTCAATCTTGGCCATGATTTGGCATGGGTGTAGTGATCACACTGGGGGCCTTATGAGGGTCAAATTAAATCTCCTTATTGTCAATCAAATCTTGAATCTTGTTTTTCAAAGACCAATAGTTGTCGGTGTTGTTCCCAGGACTATTAGAATGGTAGGCACACTTCACATTTGGATTGTACTTAAGAGAGGGGGTATCAAAGTTTTGAGGAGGATCCCTTAGTGTAATCAGTTCTGCTTTTAGCAAATGTTGTAACGCTTGAAAATTTATCCTACGCCTATTGCCCTGTTGTTGATGAACAGGTGTAGAATTAGAAATTAACACGGCTCTCAAGGACTGATGGTGGTCATTTTTACTATGGCTTCTTTGACCATAGAAAACATTAATTTATTTTTTACCAACAAATGGATTCTTCACTTTATTAGAGGTTGAGGAAATTCGAGTCTTCCAACTTTTGATACTGCTTTCAATCCTTTCCCGAGTCAGAATCATCTCTGTAAAACCAGACGAAGAACTCCCAATCAGTAGATTAAAGAATGGGCCTGCCCAGATTGCTCATGAACATGTCTACTATTTCCCGAACAGTCAGAGGGGGTTGCACCATTCCAGCTAAATCCCTCTATTTCTGTGTATATTCCTTGAATCCTTTCCATGAGCCCATGGATATATTCTACAATTTCACTCGAGTTGGTGCTAGGTCAGCATTGTATTGGTATTGCTTGTAGAAAGAAGCAGCCAAGTCTTCCTAGGTATGAATGTTGGTTTCTTCTAGATGATAGAACCATTCCACTTGAGTGCAAACTAAACCTTCTTGGAAGAAGTGAACCCATAACCTCCAGTCAGCAGTGTGAGGTTGGATCTTTCTGACGTATGACCTCAAGTGAAGTTTAGGACAAGAGACCCCGTCATATTTGGTGAAGACAGGGATCTTAAACTTAGGTGGATGAACACCCCTGGAACCAGCCCTAGTTCACCGAAATCCAATATTGGTATCTTCTGGACCTCCATAGCCTTGAGCCTATCCTCCAACTGTCTGTACCTGTCATCAGCAGGAGAGTATTGTTCATCTGAGTAATCGTTGTCTTCAGAACCCTGATTATTCCTATCTTCTGGCTTAATGTTTATATCTTCTTCATCTTGTTCGTCATCTTCAATAGATGAGACTTCAACACCTTGAATCGGTTGGGCCAGACCTTTGAATCTCCTTCCCAGATTAAGTACAATAACTGGCTTCATAGTCTTCTTATTTTGCTTAGCAAGGAGCGTCATTATTTCTTGCTTCCCATTGGTGAGATTAAGAAGGGTCTTCTGGAATTGTACACGCTGAAGTATTTCTTCAATTTTGTTCGAGGGCCATTTTTCTGCTGAAATAAACAGCGATAAAAATGAGAAACTTGTACTAGAAAACCTATTCATAAAATGATGCATGATATGTAGATGCAATGTTTTCAAGGATCTCGTGGGGTAAACAAAGAAAATGTTAGAATCTGACTGCAACTTTGACTTAAGAACTTTGTATCATTGAACATCCTTCTATGAGAATGAAGCTCACCACGTCGAGTGGGTCATAGTCTCTGACTCAAGTTATCGTGCTTTAGCCTTTTGACGTTATTATCTAGAGGAAAATAAATCCCCTTGCCCCTTGCTAGATGTCTGGTTCATCATACTTTGGCGGCCTTTGGTTAGAGGAAAATAAATCCTCCTGCCCCTTGCTAGGCATCTAGTTCATGATAACTTGCATTACAAGCCCTTGAGATCCTTGAAATGGTTAACGACATGCTATGGTATGATGCTATGCACCAAGCAAAAGTGTAAGGTGACAAAGACAAGTAAGTCTTGCAGGAAATCCAGGTTATACAAACAAGTCCTACAAGGAGTTCAAGTTGTTAGATAATGAAAGAAAACAAGTCACACAAGTAGCCTTAGGTTTAGGCTTGCATGGAGTTTGTAGGTAAGTACCCTCTTAAAGTTTAGTTGGTTCAACCTGTCCTAAAAGAAGTAACCGGGTTATAGGAGTCTCAATATCAACGATCTTTCTCTCGGGCATTGTTTTAGCACATGCTTCTTTATTAACGACCAAAATATCCCGAAAGTCCGATCTTAATGAGTGTAGTATCGAGTATCAAACAAATTTAGTCTTGCACCAAAGTTGGCTATCTCCCTACTTTCTAATGACAAAGTTGTTCAACTAAGGTTCTACGGTCAGTTAGTGCTTTATGACACTACACAGCGGCCCTGTATTCTCCTCGATTGGACTCAAGGGATACCGGTACCAAAAATGTGTCACACTAACATATCCATTGCTTCAACCATATCGATATTACGCCGCATAGTCCCCACAATCTATTGCTATTTACCTAATATGCCCCAGATTCGAGTATAGGATCTATACAAGAATACCCAAACATAAACCGAAATATAAAGCAAGCAAGTCAAATAGGTAAAGCATTTAAATGTGAACTATCTATAAGGTAACCCCACTTTTTTAGATCATTCTCCCCAGTAGAGTCGCCAGTTCTATAATACGGTGGGAGAACTGACTTTACTGGTTTTGCGTTTTTATCGAAATTGTTGTAGTTTAGCAAGAGTCGCCACTGACTTTTCTTTTATCCAACAAAGGAAAGGGTGAAAATAACAGGAAATACCTTTTTAACAATTTTGAGTTCGGGGGGAAGGTTATGGAAATGGAAGGTATTAGCACCCTTTCCACCCATAGTTATCTATGGGCTCCTAGTTGCTAGCTCACTTTGAAAATGCTCCTTTTTTATTTTTTATTTGAAAATATTTTTGAAAAGATGCCCTAGTGCGGCGAACTTTGTAATGTTTCTCATATCATTAAGAACATAAACAAAGTGTTTTGTGTTTGAAAATATTTTTGAGAAGAGTTTGTGTACGTGTGAAATATTATTTTGTTTGTTTTTGTGAGCAAGCAACTACGAGCTATCTACCTACTCGAATGGTATTTATTCTTTTCCTCTTTTCCTTTAGATAATGCTATCTTGCCATTAGTCGGTAGCTAGCCCTATCATTGGTGTTTTAAGGGACATGCGCGGGTCATCGTACAATCATAAAGGCAACTCGTAGGACACTTTAGCAATTTTATTGTAAGGGACTAGACCGTATACCGAAGGCAGCATCGAAGGGTCATCGAGGGACTGTGATATTTTTAACCGAGGGTCTTTGCTAAAGTGTACCACGTTCAAGGGAAATGACTATTTTTCTGAAGGCAACAAGTGGAGGTTCCTTAGAGGTGCGCGCGTGCGAGTGTGTTGTCTTTTAGTTATTTATCTTAAACATTTGGATTTTCTACCGTTTGTTTTTAGTCTTTCCATACAAGCCTATTAAGCATACATGTAGCAGTTAATTATATATAAGCACGGAAATAAAGTGCAGAAAATTGAATCTACGCTATTAAAAAGCTTCGGGATGGGGGAAATTACAAACCAAAAATGGGGAAAGAAAAATGTAAAGGATCATAAGTTAAGCTATTACAACCTTTGGACAATTACATAATTTATGAAAAAAATGATAATAAAAATAGACGAACGCGCGAAGAAGAAAAGAGGGGAAAAATGTAAAACCTAAGTGAAAAAATTATAATTAAATTAATACAAACCTAATTCTAATTGATTAATTATTTAAAAATAAAGTGATTAAATAATTAAATCAAAATTAATTTAACTAAAAAAACCTAAGTCTAATATTTTTTTGAATTTTGATTTTTATGATTAAAAGAAATTAATTAATTAAAAAAAAGAAAATGTAAATTAAGCAAAAAATAATAAAAAGAAACAATGTGTCTGTCATGAAATTTCATTCTGCCACGCTTGTGTTGACCTCCTATGTGTTTTTCAAACCACCATTGAGGGTAGAAAACACCATCATCTCCGATGGGGGTTTTTCTTCAACACCTGCAAAATCAATCAAACAAAAAAAGTAAAACTCTAGATCCAGTATACTAGATCCTGTGATCTCAGTGGTGCCATTAGTTTGGGTTAAGAACTCCTGAATCACGAAATCTGAAGCTTCCTACATTCCATACCCTAACCATGGTATCATGTTATTTCTGCCTTCATGCTTACATGTAAAACATCAGATTTACTCACAATATCAATAATAACAAGGATGAATGCATAAAACTGGCTTAAGTTACATGATAAGAGAGTTTGAAATCAAAATTTTACCAAAACACCGTGGGATGGTTGTAAGGATGATCCGAGACGCGTGGGGGTTGGGTAATGATATGAATTGCCTCCTGGAGATCTCATAAGGATGAATGATTCGTTTGTTTTGAATGGGAGAAGCTGAAACTCAGGTTTATGAGTTTTGCAACTTTTGAATTTTTTTTAGAATTTGAGAGAGCTTTGTTATGTAATAATTTTTGTGTCCTCTTTTGCTTGCCTTGTAGTGCTTTATATAGAGGGAAGGGAGGAGAGCATACCAATATGGAAAAGAATCAAACTTTCAAGGCCATGAGATCAAAAACCCAACATATTGCAAGTTTGCCTTATTTGGATGATTCTTGCCAATTCCGTTTTTGCATGAACCTAGATAATTTTTGTTGGTCTTTGCACGAAATATTGCGCTCCATGATGGGTCAAGTTAAGCCCAAATGCATTATCCCATGTTTTATTGTATTTTTATTTAATTAATTTGATTTTAAATTAAATAAAATCAAGATAAATATAAAATAAAAATAATAAAAATCAAGGTCATGCAAAAATGGACATAGAGGTTCTCTAAGATGTTATGGACATGTTTGAACATCAAAAAGTAGGCTCATATGTTCAAAAAATGCAATTTTGCTCAATTTGTACTTCATGAATTTCTATAAAATTCCCCAACTTGTGAAACTCATAACTTGCTCAATTTTCATCTTCTGAAGATGATATTTGACTTTTTGGAAAGCATGAGATGTCCTCTACAATCTCTATGTTGATCATTTTCGCTTTTGAAGACATTATCTTGATGTAAGTTGCCTGAACAAAAAGTGTCTTTTGTTGACTTTCGAAAATGATCTATAATGTATGGGATCATATCTTCCAAATGAAACATTTTTTGGACTTGATAATAAAATAAAAGTTGTAGATAATTGAATTTCCTTCAAAGTGGGCTTTGGTTAGGAAAAAGTTAATGAAGCATGTGAAAGTTATGTCTGGTCTAAGTTCAGTTGACTTCTCTTAGGGAAACCCTAATTTGGCAATTTTTGACTTTTGATGATTTGAGGGCTTTCCTTGAGGAATCGTGAACAACCCTTGATCAAATGATGAATATCACCAAAAATATGGAAGTTTGACTGTATGTTAACTACATTTGACTTTTTGACCTATACAGTTGATTTTGAGTCATCTGAGCCATTGATTGAGCAAACTTGTGATGTAGGGCTTGAAACTTGACATGAACATTGTTGAGTACCTATGAAGAACCATGGAAGAAACTTGAGACTTTTGAAAATAAAATTTTGTTGATAAATTCCAAACCCTAGTTGTAGGAGTAGCATCTTGACTAGGCAACCCTTGAGTGTCCTGAGTGTCTGAGAAGCCTTGGAAGAATGCCTTGAAGAAAAATGTGAGGGAAATTTTTTGGGTACAACACTTTCCCTGACGTAATCGACTCCCAAACCCGTTCTCTTGGTGAGACCTTGTTTCTCCCTTCCCAGGTTTTCTTCGATGTTTATCCCACTTATTTTTTGGTTCTTTTTATTTTTAACGCGTTTGAACTTGGATCCTCATTTCACGGGACTTGTGGATTATCGTTATTTGTCTGGACTTGTATCTTATACCGGACTATTATTTGGTATTCATATATGTGAATGCACTTTCTACATGTGATTTATTTTCACATTAACGATGCTTTGAAACTTATCCTATGTGTGATACGGTGGCAGAACTGACAATTATACTGGTTTGCGTTTTTTGTTCACAAATGTACAGTAAGAAAGAGTCACCACCGACTTTTATTTCATCCAACAAAGGAAAAGGGAAAAGAATAGAAAAAAAACCTTTTTTGAGATATTTCTGAGTATGGGGGGTAGATTATAGAAAGGGAAGGTGTTAGCACCCTTTCTATCCGTGGTTTTCCACGGGCTCTTAGGTACTTTCTCATTCTTAAATTGCTTTTGTGCTTGTGTTTTTGAAAAGTTTTGAAATTTTCCTTAGTGCGGCGTTTCACTTTATGGTAACCCTTGTATCACTCCTCAAGGATGTGATAAAATGTTTTTGAAAACTTTAGTTTTGAAAAGCTTGTTTGAAAGTGTATGTGTAAAAATTTGTTGTTTTGAGCAAGTACTTAAAAGTTTCTATTTACTCGAAATAAGTCTGTTCATTTTCTTATTTCCTTTTAGAAAATGCTATCATACTATTAAGGAGTAGGTAGCTTCATCGTTGGAGTTTAAGGGACAATCGAAAGAGACGATAGGGACAATTACGATCACTAAAGCAATGGTTTGGAAACCTTAGTAATTACCCTAGAGTCCTAAAGATCTTTCCGAGGTAACATTCGAATGGGTCATTTTTTGATCTTTTGGGACTAGAGGACAACCACTAAGACTCCCTATACTTCATGATCGTTTACCGAAGGCAACCGAAGTGGGGCAAACCCTAAGAGTGAGCATGTAAAAGTGTTTATTTTTCAGTTTATTTATCTTTGCACAATTAGGGTTTTCTATGTTCATTTAATCGTTATCTTTCCATACAATCCTATTAGCCATTCATCTAATAGTTTATAATGGCGGAAAGGAAAAGTGCGAGAAATTTAAACCTAACTATTACAAGGCTTTGGGGAGGGGGATTACATAATAAAAAACCAGAGGAAAATAGTAAAGGAAAATAGTAAATCTAAGTTAAACTATTACAAACTCGGAGCAATTACATTAATTAGAAAAATAATGAAATAAATGCGTGCGACAAAATTAAATACGGAACTAAAATTAAATTCAAAGATATTTAATTAGTAAATAGAGAAAAGTATATTTTTTTTGGATTTTTGAGAGAAAATAATTAATTTTGCAAATCAACCTAATTTCTAATTAATTTTAATTATGAAAAAGAATTTAAGTTATCCTAATTAATCTAATTAATTAATGCAATTAAATTTTATATATATATAAAAAAAAACTAATTCTAATTTTTGTGACTTTTGTAATTTTTTGATTTAATTAAAAAATGATTTTTGGTAAAAATAATTAAAACAAATAATTAAAACAAATAAAATAAATTAAAAAAAGAATTAAATTGGGCCTGGTGAAATAGTAATCTGGGAGGTGTGAATTGGAATTTTCAGGCCCACAAAAGCTGGCCCAAGGCTGGCGTGTGATCCAGTGAGGTTCACCTCCAGGGAGTATACCATGCGTTGCTCTTTGCTGGACGTTTGGATCTGGGCAAGGATGATCCAATGGCGATGGATCTTGAGGTGCATGGTCGGTGCATTCTGAACATGAAGGTTTTCTCATGCATTTATTCCAAGATATCCTGTCTAGGGCATTATTGGAATGGTACATGCAACTCGAGAGAACTTATATCAGAAGTTGGAGAGATCTGGTTGAAACATTTCTAAAACATTATCAATATAATATTGACATGGCACCAAACAGGACACAGCTTCAAAATTTGACACATGGACCTAATGAGTCCTTTAAGGAGTATGCCCAAAAATGGCGTGAACTTGCTGCAAGGGTTCAGCCACCGATGATGGAAAGGGAGATGATTGATATTTTCACCAGTACTCTTCAGCGACATTACTATATGGCTTGCAACATATCCTCTAGTTTTGCTGAGATGGTTATGTATGAAGAACACATTTAGATTGGTTTGAAGACAAGTAAGATTCAGTCTGCTAGTACCGGTGGTACTGCAAGTGGGAACATAAAGAAACCATTCAGCGGTTATCCTAGGAAGAAAGAAGGGGAAACCAATGTTGATTATTCTCAAAGAGACCGATGAAGAGCCCAACCACAAGTAAATGTTGTAACTATACCTGTTGCTCAACCACCACAACAACAACAACAACAAAAATAACAACAAAAATAACAACAAAAACAACAACAATATCCTCAATACCAGAGACAAAAAATTCTCCTCAGCAACCTAGGCCTGAAAGTAAGTTTGACCCAGTTCCAATGCCATACTCTTAACTACTCCAGCGTCTGCTCGAACTCAAATTAGTTGATCTGAGAAATATTCCGCCTCCTTTTGAGAGACTCCCTGCAAGTTATGATGTGAACGCTCTGTGTGAGTTCCACTCTGGTGGTGTAGGCCACAATAAGGAAAATTTTATGGAGTTAAATCTTAAAGTACAAGATCTGTTGGAATCAAAAGTTATTCAGTTCACCCCAGACTAAGGTCCCAATGACCTTTAGAACCCATTGCCGACCCATGTAGGGGAAAATGTTAATGTTATTATGGAAGATATGAAAAGTTTAAATTTGATTATGGTTATGAATTTGGTAACAAATCCGTTACCATTTGTTAAGGGGTATCTGATCAAAAGAGGTTTTTATCCAGGTTATACTCCAGATTGTTGTGATTTCCAAGTTCAACTAGAAGGTTGTGATGATCTGAAAGCAAGAATTCATAAGTTGATTAGCAACGGTGATATTGAGCTTGACAAAATTGTTAGAGATAAAGAGGTTGAGGAGAAGGATATTTTTGTGATTTCTATCCCTTTTACTCCAACAAATATTCCAACACCTGTTAGATCAGTTCCACTGACAATTACTTTGCCTGGACCTGTTCCTTACTCTAGTGAAAAGGTCGTGCCCTGACACCATGGAGCAGATGTTTATTATTATGGGGTAAAGTAAGAATAAGGATCTTCCAAGGAGAAGTTGTCAGTGGGTGAAAGTTTGAATATTGACAATTTTGCTAGTATTAGTAGAATAACAAGAAGCGGTGGAGTTTTCTCACCACAAAGTGCTCAAGGTAATGTTGGTGCCTTTGCGAAAGATAAGGGTAAAAAAGTGGTGGTGGATAACCAAGACCCCATACAAAATACTCCAGCTCAGACTCCAAGTTCGGATATATCTAAAGATGTAGAGGAAGTAATGAGGTATATCAAGAAAAACGACTATCATATCATCGATCAACTGAGTCAGACTCGATCAAAGATCTCCATCTTATCCTTGCTTTAAGATTTCGAGGTACAACGCAACACTTTAATGAAAATATTGAGTACAACTTTTATCCCTCAAGAGATATCCGTAAATCAATTCAAAGGTGTTATGCTATCATTACCGCCAATAATGTCCTGGGCTTTATAGACTTTGATCTCCCTCCTGAAGGAAGAAACCATAACAAGGCGTTACATATCTCTATGGAGTGTAAGGAAACTACTCTCTCCCATGTGCTGGTAGATACAAGGTCATCTTTGAATGTACTTCCCAAGTCAGAATTGATGAATATTGATTATTTATGTGTTGAGTTGTGCCCAAGTGACTTGGTAGTTAAGGCTTTTGAGGGATCCCAAAGATCAATTTTTAGTGAGGTGTATTTACCTATTAAAATTGGACCCCAGATTTTCATTGCTACATTTTTTATGATGGACATACAACCCACATATTGTTATCTGTTGGGACATCCTTGGATAAATAAAGCAGGGGCCGTGACTTGCACTTTTCATCAAAAGATTAAGTTCTCTAGGAATGGAAAGACGATAACTGTTTGTGGCGAGGAAGATTATGTAGTGAGTCATTTGACTTCATTTCAGTATGTTGAGGTTGAGGGAGAGGTGCATGATACGCCTTTCCAGGATTTTGAAGCAGTACAAATGATTAAGACTCCTCGCTCTGAGGAGAGGAAGAAGCCTGAGACATCCATGATATCTTTGAAAGATGCTAGAGAAGTGGTTGAAGTCGGTCACCCCGAAGGTTGGGGTCATGTGCGGGATGTTACTCCAAAGTTCAACAAGTTTGGTTTGGGTTTTAATTCTAGTGAACAAGGGATAGCTCCCAGAGTCCCAAATTTGTCCTCTCATGTGAAGTTTTCAAGTGTTGGTATCATCAAGAATGGTCAAGTTAACGTTGTTGGTGATAATGATAATGATTATGATATCGAAAACTGGATTCTCCAGAGTATTCCAGGTGTAGAACTTAACAAATGGACTTCTAAATATGTCATTCAAGTCACGCTTATCCAAGAGTAGTTTTTTGTTTGTTTCCTTATCATGCCATAACTCTCGTGCTCTGCCCAAGGCGCAATGAATCATTTGTAGGGCCACCATGTTTTCATTTCCAATTTTTCTCATTAAATAAAGACATATTTTGCATTCAAATATTTTGCTCCTTGTATTTCTATTTTTATTTAGTAAAAAAAATGGAAATGTTTTTGTTTTTGTTTTCTTTTATCACCCCCATTTGAAAAGAAACATAAAAACATTAATCATGCAGATTCAATCCCACTATCATCATGAATCCTTTTGATAACAATTTTGCTATCGCTCATTATGACTTTGATAATTTGATCTACCAAACTGAAGAAGAAGGTGAGGAAGATTGTGAACTCCCTGAAGAGTTAGCAAAATTATTAAGGCAAGAAGATAGGGTCATCCATCCGTATCAAGAGTCGATCGAGGTTGTGAATCTGGGAACTGCAGAGTTAAAGAAAGAAGTCAAGATAAGGGCTGCCCTAAAAGAAAGTGTAAAGCAGAGACTGATCGAAATGCTCCGCGATTATGTTGATATCATTGCTTGGTCTTATGATGATATGCCAGGGCTGGATACTGATATTATGGTGCATAAGCTTCCTTTAAAGGAAGAATATCCTCAAGTTAAACAGAAACTTTGAAGAACTCATCCTGAGATGTCTAAGAAGATTAAGTAGGAAGCACAAAAACAAATTGATGTTAGGTTCCTGAATTTGATTTCTTATCCCCCGTGGATTGGCAACATCATGTCGATGCCTAAGAAATACGGAAAGGTTAGAATGTGTGTTGACTTTAGGGACTTGAATAGAGAAAGTCATAAAGATGATTTTCCACTCCTCCATATGGAT
The DNA here is from genome assembly GCA_948472305.1 of Vicia faba. Taxonomy (NCBI): domain Eukaryota; kingdom Viridiplantae; phylum Streptophyta; class Magnoliopsida; order Fabales; family Fabaceae; genus Vicia; species Vicia faba. The sequence continues at coordinate 735,353,429 of OX451741.1, read as the reverse complement.
GTTTTGGTTGAAAACATAGCTCATGCTAAAATTTTCTCGTTCATGAGTGGTTTTTTTGGTTACAATCAGATCAAGATGGCGCCAGAAGAAAGGGTAAAGACAACTTTTATTACTCCATGGGGGACTTTCTGTTATAAGGTGATGCCTTTTGGTTTAAAGAACATAGGGGGAACTTATCATCATGTAATGGTGACTCTTTTCCATGATATGATTCATAAAGAGATTGAAGTATATGTTAATGATATGATTGCGAATCTCAGACAAAAGAAGAGCATCTTGTTCACCTATAAAAGTTGTTCAAAAGATTGAGGAAGTTCAGATTGAGGTTGAATCCTAATAAATGCACCTTCGGGGTGAGATCTAGAAAATTATTGGGCTTTATTGTAAGTGAAAGAGGTATCGAGGTTGATCCTGCAAAAGTAAAAGCAATACAAGAAATGCCTCAACCGAGAATAGAAAAAGAAGTATGTGGTTTCTTGGGGAGATTGAACTACATTATTTATCTCTCATTTCACAGCCACGTGTGAACCAATATTCAAATTGTTATGAAAAGATCAATCAGTCAGATGGAATGAAAATTTTCAAAAAGCATTTGATAGAGTAAAAGAATATATGTAGGAACCTCCGGTCCTCATGCCTCCAGTGGAAGGCAAGCCTTTAATCATGTATTTGACAGTACTTGAGAATTCCATGGGTTGTGTACTCAGTCAAAAAGACGAGACAGGAAAGAAAGAACAAGCGATTTAATATTTGAGCAAAAAATTCAGAGAATGTGAGTCAAGATACTCCTTGCTTGAGAAAACTTGTTGTGCTCTGCCATGAGTTGCTAAGCGCCTGAGGCAGTATATGTTGACACATACCACTTACTTGATATCCAAAATGGATCCTATCAGGTACATCTTTGAGAAGCCAACTCTCACATGTAGAGTATCCCGATGGCAAATGATTTTGACTGAATATGATATCCAGTATACTACCTAGAAAGCCATCAAAGGTAGTGAATTGGCGGACTATCTTGCTCATCAACCCGTGGATGATTATCAACCAATGAGTTTTGAATTCCAAGACAAATACATCATGTATATTAGGAAATGTAATATCCCTGGCCTAGAAGAAGGACTCGAACCATGATCGTGATGGAAGATGGTGTTCGATGGTACCTCAAATGCTCTAGGAAATGGTGTTGGAGCTATTATTACTTCCCCTATAGATTCTTCTGATTCTTCCTTAGCTTGATAAGCATTGGTCTTTCCAAACATAAAGTTTAGAGCAACTGATTTTACCCTCTTCTGAGGTTCATCTTGATTAAGCTCTATTTCATGACTTCTTAAAGAGATAATCAGCTCCTCAAGAGAGGTGTTGTTAAAATCCTTTGAATGATTCAAAGCAGTTACCACGGGTCTCCATTTTTTAGGCAGAATTATGATAATCTTCTTAACTTGATCTTCTATATAGTAACCTTTATTCAGAACCTTAAGTCCTGCCACAAGAGTCTGAAATCTAGAAAACATCGTTTCCACATATTCGTTGTCTTCCATCTTAAAAGCTTCATATTTTTGAATTAAGGCCAGAACCTTTATTTCCTTTACTTGTGCATTTCCTTCATGCGTCATCTAAAGAGAATCAAAGATGGACTTTGCAGTCTCTCTATTCGTAATCTTCTCATATTCATTGTATGAAATAGCACTAAGCATAATAGTTCTTGCTTTGTAATGATTCTTGTAAACTTTCTTTTGTGCTTCTGTCACTGCACTTTTTGCAATCTTCTGACCTTTATCATCGATTGGGTGAATGTAGCCATCATATGCCAAGTCATATGCTAGAAAGTAACTTTCGATTCTATCCTTCCAATAATAAAATTTCTCCCCATCAAACATAGGAGGTTTTGAACTATAGTGATCTCTATCATTATCCCTATTATCAACAGCGGAACTAGGTGTAGCCATTGGTTTTTCACACACACTGGATCGGTACTAAATACTATTAAATGTTGATAAAAATGAAAACTTTTTATCTCCTCAAAACCCGAGCTATGATGCCAATTGAAGGTGTGAAAAACACAAGAAAGAGGAGTTTGGATTGAGTTTTAAATAAAAAACTTTTCTTTTAAATATATTCCCCTTTAATTAAAATAATTTTTCTCTAGTCTTGATAATAACAATAATTAAGAACAGGAAGTAAAGAACAAGGTATGTTTATACTAGTTCACTTGAAAACTATCAAGCTAGTCTAGTCCACCCGCCAAGGTGATTTCGCCTCTCTCAAACGAGGACTTAATCCAATAATCCAACTAATTATTACAATGCACAAGCTACCCAAAAGTGACTAACAATAACCTCTAAGACACACAAGTCCTATACTTCTTAAGGATACAAACCTAACCGGTCCCTTAAGGAAAATCAAATCTCTAAAACACACTAATCCTAGACTTCTTAAAGATCCAGACCTAACTGGTTCTTTAAGGAAAATCAAACAACTGTTTGAATACACGTTTTGGAGTGAATTCGCGGGTTTATATCTTAGTCTTCAATCCTTTATATTACCAGTAAAATAATATATCCATTGAAGGATAATCTTGGGATTTCCAGAAACATTGGCGACTTGAGCAATCACGTGGGGGACAAGATCGTGCGACCCGTATGTCCTTTCATGGTAGTGGAATAAAACGTTGATTGTACCATGTACTATTTGTACCACGTTAACATTATCTTATTTCCTTATGCCATTCAGAGGCTTTTGTGAGCATGAGTTTGGAAGCGAGAACATAATATAAGGTCATCAGAACTTCAAGTCTTTAGAGTCTTCAGAACTGCGTCTTCATAGTCTTCAGCACTTGGTCATGAGAACCTTTTCTAGAACCTTGGGTCTTCATAACTTTAAGTCTTCAGAGTCTTTAGAACTTTTGTATTCAGAGTCTTCAGCACTTGGTCTTTAGAACCCTTTTCTTAGAACCAAATTCATCATGATGACAATTTAGGAGCCATATTCTCTAGTTCTAACCTAGTTTGTGCTTGATGATTTTGGAATCTATTAGAGGACCATGTTCCAACATATTTGTGCTAAAGTCTTGATTTTAATATCTCTTATCATCTTAACTCACCTTTATTCTTTGATCCTTAGTTAAGTACTTACTTGCTAACAATTAAGGTGACACATAAGAAGCCACATTTTGTTTTCTACTTGTGTTTTGAGCATCATTGTCTAGTGATTGCCTCATGAGATTTTTGTGCCATGTTCCATGATTGTATCTTGATTTTCTCTACTGCCCATAACATCTAAGAACATTAACTTTTATTTACTTAAATCACAAAGCTTGTGTGCATTAAGGGAATATACTTTGCCAATTTGTCATGACACTTGAGTATGTTATTTTGTTGACATTTTCTTAAGTCTTTAAGTTCATGATTGATGTCTTGTGAGGTATTCAACATTACCCTATGTTTTACCCCAAAATTTTCCCTCCCATATTTCTCAACACATGGCAAGTGAGGTCCCCAAATTGCTCAAGGAAGTTCAAGAGTTGACCAGACAAACTCTCTCCTAAAGTAGTATACCTCAAATTAGGGTTTCATTTTTGATCAAGATGATTGAGTCCAAAGGATCACAAATTCCTTCCAAGTTCCTAAAATGTTCTCAAGGTCATCCATGTCAAGTTTCAAGCCTTACAGAAAAAGTTTGCTCAGTCAATTGCTCAAATGCCTGAAAATCATCTGTACAAGGTCAAAAGTCAACTGTGGCCCACATACAGTCAAAACTCAAATTTTTTGGTCAACATCCTAATTTTTAAGTATTATTCATCATTTTATCAAGGTTTGATCTTGATTCTTCAAGGATTGCTCATAATTCATCAAAACCCAAAAGTTGCAAAATTAGGGTTTTGTAGGAAAAGTCAAATCAACTTTGACCAAGCATAACTTTCTCGTACTTTATCAGAAATGACCCATCCAAAGCTCAATTTTAAGAGGATCCAATTACATACAATTCATATTCATCTCCAAAGTTCAGAATATGCACTCACAAAAAGATATGAATTTTGACATTATAGGTCCTTTTGAAAAGTCAACAAAAACACCTTTTGGGTCAAAGTTTCATACATGAACATGGAACACTCAATTGAGATGAGACCCAAAGGGTTGCTTATAGGACATCCTAAGATTTCTAAAAAGTCAAAGAACACCTATCTAGGGTAAAAATTGGGAGAGTTATGTATTGGCCAAGTTGACCATTTTTGCAAAATTACCAAAAGTCAAATGTGCTCAAATTTGCATTTTTTGCTAAATGGGCCCAACTTTTTATGCTTGCACCTCAATTATAATGTGGTCCATGACTCAAATATTTATCCACCAATTATTTGCTTCATTTTTCAATTTATTTTGATTTTTCATTAATTAAAAAATGAATTAAATCAAATAAATGATGAAAATTATCAAAGATATGATTTGATTTGTTTTTTTTGATAGGTTAGCAGCCAAGATATGATGAGCTTGCAAGATCAATTTGAATCAATGGCAATTGGAACAAAAAGAGCATGATTAGGCCAAATTTGGAAGGATATCATACACCATGAAAACCAAATCATATCTTCAAAATTTGTAAAGATATTAGTGGTTTTTACAACCCTAATTCATCCTAGTACATATAGAGAAGGTAGCCAAGGCAAGAATGAGAGGTTAGAGGTCGTGCATAGCCAAAAAGAAAAACTGAAAAATTCAAGAAAAGTGAGAATCGGTTTCTAATCTACAAGGCGTTTCAAAGCATTTCAAGATTACCAATCTCTTCCTAGACATCCCAGGAAGATGCTTCAATCATTCCCAGGGCCTGAAGCACTCAAGAACTCGTTCTACAACTCACACAGTTTGGTACTTTTTTCAAATTCGATTTTTGCAATTTACGCATCATTAGAATGTTTTAATTAAATATTCTTGTTCATCATTTAGTTTGTAAGCTATTGGTACCACTTAATTGCGTTTACAATGCAAGAATCATGATATGCCATTGTTAGGGTTCCCTTGCTCATTTTAGGGGTTTCCAGTATATGCAAAATTAGGCCTGGATTCTGGTACCATGATACTTGTGAGGATGAGACGAGTTGATTGGTACCTTTACTTTTCATTTATGTTGCTTGTGTAGAATTTTTGATTGTCACAGGGTTGTACCTACAACAAAGCGTCCGTAGGTAAAAGTTCTGTTGCCTAAAACGATGGTTTGGGGAAGAAGATTAGGCGTGGCAATCTTTGGTTGGTTGGTTTGAATTTTCGTGCAATTTTCTGAATACATCACGTGATTTGATTATATATTAATTATTTCTATTATATGTACAAACAAACAAAGCAGCGCAGATGGAAAACAGGTACTGGGAGTGAGCATGAGGACCTGGGTTCGATCCCCAAGTCCCAACCATTGTTTCATATTATTTTTCATCATGTGATTAGGTGCAAAGCTGTCCTATACGTCCACCATAGGCCATCCAAATTCAGCCATCAGATTCACCAGCTAGCCAGATCCAATGCCTCATCATTGAAGGCCCACGATACGCCTCAAAGTCAACGTTGCATGGGAACCAGCATAGTCAATACATGCTTGGATTCGTTTGGGCCCAGAAGTCATATTGGCACCCCCATCTCCAGCAATGCTAGCAGACCCATTTACTCTTTTTCTTATTTCTTTTTATTTTATTTAATTCTTTTAATATTTTTTTTAATCATTTTAATCAACAAATTAATCATTTTTATAAAATCAAGAATTCATAACAAATTAGAATTAGTTTTTTTATCAAATTTAATTTAATTTAATTTAACTGAGGGAAATTTTAATTTATTTTCACAAATAAAATCAAATAGAAATTAAGTTAAGTTCTTGATTTAATTATTTTATTTTTCTCAAATAAACTAAAATACAAAAATAGGGTTTTAGAGTAAATAATTTATTTTTTTCTTAATTTAAAAATTAATTAGAACTTAGGATTTTCTTTTTAATTTAATTGTTTCATTATTTTCTTAAATAAAAAACCATGACAAAAACATTTTTTTAATCAATCGTTAATAGGTTTAGTCAAGGGTCAAAACCCTAGTCGTTTCGTATTTGATTCATCGCGCGCTTGTTAATTATTTTTGCCAATATTTTTGTAAATGTTCACTGGCTTGTAATAGTTAATTTAGGGCTTTTACTTATCTCTTTTTCCCCGGGTTTTTGGATATGTAATTAATCCCCCTCCCCGAAGCCTTGTAATAGCGTAGATTTACTTTCTCGCATTTTAATTCCCGCAAATATTTAACTGTCTAGATGTATGCTAATAGGATTGTATGGCAAGAATGAATGACAAGTTAATACATTTAGAAAACCCTAATGTGCAAAGATTAAATAACTGAAAACACATCACTCGCACATATCACTCTTAGGGTATACTCTCACTTCGGTTGCCTTCGGTAAACGATCATTAAGCATAGGGTGTCTTAGTGGTTGCCCTCCTGTCTAAAAAGATCAAATGTCCCATTCGAATGTTGCCTTGGAAATGTTGCCTCAGAAATTTTACCTCGAATATGATCTTAAGACTCTAGGGTTATTACTAAGATGTACTAGTATTGCTTTAGTGATCGTACGCCCCTTTTGAATTGACCCTTACAACTCCAACGACGGTGCTACCTATTCCTCAATAGTAGGATAACGTTGTCTAAAGGAAACAAGAATAGAAACGATCTTTTTTGAGTAGGTAGATGCTAGTAGGTACTTTCTCAAAAATTAAAACTTTTCACACTTACACTTTTCAAACAAATTTTGAAAACAACTTCGTCACACCTTTGAGGACTGATACAAGGGTTATCACGAAGTAAAACATTTTCAAAACAAAGCACCTACACAAGAAATTAAAAAATGAGCAAGTACCTAAGAGCCCATGGAAAACCATGGATAGAAAGGGTGCTAACATCTTCCCTTTCTATAATCTACCCCCATACTCAGAATATCTCGAAAAAGGATTTTTTTCTGTACTTTTTTCCTTTCCGATTGGATGAAATAAATGTCGGTGGCGTCTCTTGCTTACTGCGACATTTTGCAAACACAAACGCAAAACGCAAACCAGCAACAAACAATCAGTTCTGCCACTGTATCACAGAACTGGCGACTCTGCTGGGGAATTTCTAAGTGGGGTATACCTTAGGATCTAGGTCATCATAATTGCTTCTCTTCATTGCTTTGTTCGCTTTACTTTTGAGGGTTTTGTTTGGGGTTACTATAGATCCTACACCCGGATCTGGAGAACACCTTTTAGGTAAGTAGCAATAGACTGTGAGGGAACTGTACGGCGTAGACCGATACGGTTGAAGCAGTAGCTACATTGGTGTGGCACTTTGGTTGGTACCGGTATCCCTTGTGGAGAAACAAGGAGAATACGGGGCCGCTGCATGGTGTCGTTAAGGATCAACTGACCTTAGAACCTTTAATTACCCAACTTGGCCATTAGAAAGTAGTGAGATAGCCGGCCTTGGTGTAGAGCTGAAAACTGGTTGATACTCGATGCTACACTCATTGAGACCATACTCTCGGAATAATTTCGGCCGCAAGAAAAGATTGCGTGAGCTGAAACCATGACCGATGGAGGATGGTCAGTGATATTAAGATCATCTAGAACCCGATTAATTTTCTAGGACATGTTGAACCAACTTAACTTCAAGAGGGTACTACCTTTGACCTCATGCAAGCCTTAAACCTAAGGGTTTCGTGTGATTTTACTGTGTTCGCAATACTTGTGTTTGCTATACCCGTGGTTTATCATGACATCATGCATCATAACATGGAATTCATGTTTCATTACACTAACCATTTCAAAGACCAAGGGAACTTATCTTTGTTCTGTTTTGCAGATCATGGCTTCCGTGCATAGAAATACCATCTGAATCAACTTTGTGCAGATACCTGCCCAACTTTAAGAGCTAACATCGAGAGTTTATGAAACTTCTACTTTCATTAAGAGACACGGTCAACTTCTCAGCCTGGTTACTTCAAACCTTGATGAACAGATGATGAGTGTACTATTTCAGTTCTTCGATCCCAAGCATCATTGCTTCACCTTTCCAGATTACCAGCTGGTACCCACCTTGGAATAATTCTCTCATCTATTGGGCATATCCATTCTTGAACAGGTATCCTTCACAGGTATGGAAGAAGTTCCTAAGCCAGAAGTTATTGCCTCAACTTTGCATTTGAAACGGGCCGATGTGGTATCCAATTAGGAAACTCGAAGCGGGGTCGAAGGTTTTCTAGCCAAATTTCTGATAGACCAGGCTCAATTGTTTTTGGATGATTTGGATTTTCAGGCTTTTGAGGATATCTTGGCTCTTCTTATCTATGGTTTAGTTCTCTTCCCTAATCCAGACTCCTTTGTAGATGTGAATGTTGTCAAGATTTTCCTTTCTCGCAACCCTGTGCCTACCTTGCTTGGATATATCTTGCATGCTCTCTATACTCGTACTATGAAGAGAAGAGGGACTCTTATGTGCTGCATGCCATTGTTATATAACCCAGAAGATTGGTATATAACCCAAGCTCCTGTTTCTCCAGCAGTAGTCCACAAAGATGTCTCCTCTTCAGCAATCAAAGATTCTTGCCCTCCCCGGCAGCAGTCAGGAATTATTTTCCCCGACAGCAACCAAGATTCTTTTGTCTCCAGCCATCCAGGATTTATTTATCCTCAGCAAGACAGCTCTTCAGCTTACATGTGCATGCATTTACATTCATATCATAAACATTGATACAACACATATTGCATCATACATTTCATGCAACATAGTTTTATGTTTAGCTAACATTTTGTCATTTTCAGGATAAGAATGAAAGGCTATCATTAACAATTATTCAAGATGCAGTTTTACACGGACTCATCATCAGGAAACCCTGCACCAGTTTCTTCTTCAAACTTTTGAAAACAGTTTACGGACGCTTCCCAACAACGGATGTTGCTCTATTGCTTATTCAACTTCAAGACTTCTGAAAACAGTTCACGGGTTCTCCAGTAACGGATGTTAACCTATCACTTGTTCAGATTCTTCTCAACTTTTGAAAATAGTTTACGAACGCTTCCCAACAACGGATGCTGCTCTATTGCTTATTCAACTTCAAGACTTCTGAAAATAGTTCACGGGTTCTCCAGTAACGGATGTTAACCTATCACTTGTTCAGATTCTTCTCAACTTTTGAAAACAGTTTACGGACGCTTCCCAACAACGGATGCTGCTCTATTGCTTATTCAACTTCAAGACTTCTGAAAACAGTTCACGGGTTCTCCAGTAACGGATGTTAACCTATCACTTGTTCAGATTCTTCTCAACTTTTGAAAACAGTTTACGAACGCTTTCCAACAACGGATGCTGCTCTATTGCTTATTCAACTTCAAGACTTCTGAAAACATTTCACGGGTTCTCCAGTAACGGATGTTAACCTATCACTTGTTCAGATTCTTCTCAACTTTTGAAAACAGTTTACGGACGCTTCCCAACAACGGGCGTTGCTCTATTGCTTATTCAACTTCAAGACTTCTGAAAACAATTCACGGGTTCTCCAGTAACGGATGTTAACCTATCACTTGTTCAGATTCTTCTCAACTTTTGAAAACAGTTTACGGACGCTTCCCAACAACGGACGTTGCTCTATTGCTTATTCAACTTCAAGACTTCTGAAAACAGTTCACGGGTTCTCCAGTAACAGATGTTAACCTATCACTTGTTCAGATTCTTCTCAACTTTTGAAAACAATTTACGGACGTTTCCCAACAACGGATGCTGCTCTATTGCTTATTCAACTTTAAGATTTCTGAAAACAGTTCATGGGTTCTCCAGTAACAGATGTTAACCTATCACTTGTTCAGATTCTTCTCAACTTTTGAAAACAGTTTACAGACGCTTCCCAACAACGGATGCTGCTCTATTGCTTATTTAACTTCAAGACTTCTGAAAACAGTTCACGGGTTCTCCAGTAACGGATGTTAACCTATCATTTGTTCAGATTCTTCTTCAACTTCTGAAAACAGTTTACAGATTCCTCCCAACAACTGATGTTAATCTATCGCTTGTTCAGACTCAACTTTTGAAAATAGTTTATGGATTCTCCAAACGCGGATATCAATCCATTGGTTATTCAAAACCCCCAGTTCAGAGATGTTCTAAAGCATGGACACCTTTCTGATCCTCATTCCAGATGGCATCTTTAAGACCATCCCCGACAAGATTCAGTCACCCCTCTAGATGGCATCTTTAAGCCCATCTCCAAATGGCATCTCTAAGCCCATTCCTGCATCCCTCATTCTGACGAGTGCAAATTTAAGGGCACTCTAGTGTCCAATCTCCTTTTACCTTCGAGACGCGAAAGACAGACCTACCAATCTAACTCTTCAGGTGCAAGAAGATTGAACAGGGTAAACTGTTGTACCCCAAAATTTTCCCTCCCATTTTCATCAGTATTTTCTCACCACAAGACTCTTGGAGCTCAAGATCAAGTTAGGGTTTTGCTCTGCTCAAGACTCCTCCTTGCACTGATTGACCCAAATTAGGGTTTGAGTTTGCACAAAGATGTTTTGACCAAAAGTTCCCAAAATGACTTTCATGATTCATGTTGGACTCTCAAGTTTACCCATACCAAGTTTCAAGCCTTGATTCCAATCTTTGCCCAGTCAATTGGACAGTTGAGCTAGAAATCAGTTGTATTGGGGAAAAAGTCAACTATGGTCAATTGACAGTCAAACCTCATGATTTTTGACCCACATCAACATATTGAACTCATATAAACCATTTGGTCAAATTTGGATCACAATTCCACAAGAAATTTGATCAGATCACCAAAAGGGCAAAATGGTCATTTTTAGGGTTTTGACTGCACAGAGGCAATTTTTGACTGTTTGACCTAACCAACGGCAAACCAAGCTCATATATGGACTCAAGGACCCCATCGAATTGTCTTGAAATGTTCAACAAGTTCAAAAGTTCCCAAATGCACAAGATTGACAGATGAATTTTCCAGTCAATTGATCAATTTTTGACTATATACTGAAAAGTCAAACTTTGACTTTTTGGTCAAAATCAAGTGTCAAGATTCATTTTCCATAAAAACATGCCAAATTGTGAAACTTGTTCACCAAGAAATCAAAAATTGCAAATTAGGGTTTAAAATGAAGAATTTTCATAACTTAGAATTTTTCTAAGTTATGAAAATCCCTAATTTTTTCCTAACTTTGTCCCATTTTTTCATCAAGATACATTTGGATTCAAACAAAAGTCAAAACATGAAAGTTGTAGTTCATTGAAAAATCTAAAACTTTGATTCACAAAGTTTCCTCAAAAGAAGCCTGTAGCTCAAGTTATGATTTTTGGAACAAGGGTGCAAAACATTTCTTAACTTAGAGAAATTTTGACCTATTTTAGGCAGGATTTTTGCCTAACTTCTTGGCCACTTTTCACATGCTTCCACTTGGAATTTCAATTTTCATTACAAAGATGGATTGTAGTACACATTCCAAGCTTTCCAAAATGTCCAAGAACTCATCAAACAACCTTATGGTTATGGAGAATCGAATTTGGCAATATGGAAAAAACTCACTTTGTTCATGACCAATTCACATGTCCATAACTTTGCATTTTTGAACTCAGCATGCTCTAAGCTAGATTACAGGTCTTTTATTCCATCCACACTCATAAATTTAATGCCAATCCTTCATGTTTGAGTCTTATCTTGTGTGTTTAAGCATTGCATACAAGATTAAGCCTTAATAAGAAAAAGCATATTATCCATTTTTGTAAAGTGTTACTTTATGTCAACTTTGCAATCTATGAAGTACAATGCAGATCTTTGAGGCACAAAGGCATAGACATATCCCACTAATCAAGACTCAAAGATGCAGCATAGATAGAGGCATTGTACTGGCCTAGAAACCAACTTTCCATTTTCTTGCTTAAGTTAGAAGTAACTTGGCATAACTTGGACCAACTCTCATTTGAGCAAGCACAAGCTTAAGCAAAGTGGTTGTACACCTTCCAAATAACATAACTGAGCTGAAACACGAGCCTATCACCTTCCATATCTCTCCATTCACAGAAACACCATAAAACTGCAAAAACAGGGCATAAGCTGCAATTTGAATCCCATAGCTCAATCCACTCGTCCTAACCAGTTCAAACACATTCCCTACCATCCATACAAACTGTCCCAAGCCTTGGAAGCAGACTGTAACACCTCTAACCAACTTCACCATTTTCACATTTTCTGTTTTGTAGGTGGATTGCTACAGCTTGATTCACTTGGTTTCAAAGCAAACTAAAGGTTGGAATAACATCTCTGAACTTAAAGCAAGCTGTACCAATCCTCATTTTGCCTTGAAGGTGCCTCCATTGTCAGACACGATCCAAGCTGAACAGGTAAGTTCATGGACTTCTATCTCTCAATATAGGAAGAGTTAGCTCTAAGTTTGTGAATGAAAAATGTTCTATTCATGCCCCTGAAGCTATACATATCTTTACTTTCCATTTATGTTGCATGTGCTGAGAGAATTTGAGACCTGAACATTGACAAAAACTTAGGTTAAGAATTAGGGATGGAGAAATTCTCTCTCATTTCTGAGAGTTAGGTTAACTTTTTTATATGTCTGGAATCGTGGCTTGATGCTTAACATTTTTCATGTTATGAGTTTGTGCTAAAAGTCCAGGAATCAGGAGTTGTGTTTGAAGCAAGAGAAGGCACGTTTTTTTCAAATATTTTGTCTGAAGGTTGAAGACAACCTTTTCATGGGCTGGGCCTGAGCTGTTTTACTTTTCACACCATTGCATTTCACATGCACCCCCTGGCCCTTTTTGAGTTTTGCTTGTCATTTTCCATTTTTTCCTTTTGATTTTGTTTCCATATTTTTATTTAAGCATGAAAAAATATTAAATTTATTTTTCCCATATTTTTTGCATTTACTTTGATATTTATTTGGCTTTATTTAGTTTTGTATATAAATAAACATAAATATACTATTATTTAAAATAACTAAAAAAATAATACAAACATATTTTATTTCTGATTTTTATTTTATGTTATCTCTTGAAAACATTTTATAATAAAAATATATATTTTTAATAATATTAAATATTTTATTTTTGTACATATAATATATATTTAATAAATAATGTAAAATACTTATATATTTATTAGTATATTTAAGGAAAATACAAAGAATTAATACATTTTATTTTATTAATATTTTGACCTCAAAAATACTTTTTTTTACAATATATCTTCTTTTATTTATTTTTTGTAAATAATTAATAAATATTGCATACATTATATAATAGATACCTTTTATTTATAAAATTAGGGTTTCACCCTAAATGCATAAAAATACCAAAAATTAATTAACTTTATTTTTGTTTATTTGACACATAAAAAAATAATTTTTTTTCATACATATAAAAAAACCATTTTTTTGCATCTTGCACATTTATTATATTTTTATTTAATTGTTGTATATTAAATAGTTTGTATAATTCAATTTGGATGTAATAGTTTACGTTTAATTTCTTGCTAAAATATCCCCTTTTGAACATTTGTACCCCCCATCCCATATATTGTGTTGTAATAACTTAGGACCTTTTATTTTTCGCATTTAAAAGTTTTCTAATTATGCCATGTTAGAATTAGGGTTTTGTACGCAAAGTTAACCAAAAATAGTTTGACCTAATTTCAAGACAAACAAGCATGAAAATGGACAACACTAATCACACTTGCACCCCTAGGGTACTCCACTTGTTGCCTTCAATAATGGGCCATATTGCATGTTAGGTATCTTTGGCAAAAACAAAACAATCAAATGATCATAGTCCCTCGATGACGCTTTCGAAAGTTGCCTAAAACATGATCAAGTCCCTTAAAGGAAAAGTTTCCAAAGATACTTGGCACCATTGCAATCATGGTCTAAACGATGACCCGCGCCCGTCCCGTTCATATCCTAACACAAGATTGTCCACCAAATACAATGGTGGAACAAAATTGTTAAAAGGGTTGAAACATAGCAAAGATCTTTGAGAAATTTAGGGTAGATAGTTCTTGGTTACTTTCCAACTTGCGAAACAAAAACACTTGCCCATTTTCAAAACACACATCACAAACACCAACTTTCAAAACAACTTTCAAAACCTTGAAACATATTTTCAAAAAGACAAACACCTTTTGTAAAACATTCGAGTAAAGAATTGTTACAAGGGTTGCCTAGACAAGGCATCTTTTTCAAAACATTTTCAAAACATTTTCAAAACTACATACACAAAGCACCATTTCAAACAATTGAAAATCAAGGCAAGTTGATCTAAGCAAGTAACTAAGAGCCCATGGATAACCATGGATAGAAAGGGTGCTAATACCTTCCCTTTCTATAATCTACTCCCCGAACCCAAGAAAACATCTCAAAGGTTTTTGCTGTGCTTTTTAACCTTTCCTTAGGATAAAATAAAAAGTCGGTGGCGACTCTTGCTCAACCAAAACATTTGCGAAAACAAACGCAAAACCCAAGTCAGTTCTCCCACCGTATCATAGAACTGGCGACTCTGCTGGGGACAATTTTAAAAGTGGAGTAACCTTAGGGCTTAGATCACCCTCTTGCATGACTAATTGTTTGTTTTGATTGCTTTACATCTTGGCTCTCTTGTTTGGGTTTGCAATCCTACACCCAGATTTGGGGAAACATTCATAGATAGCAATACATTGTGGAAACTGTGTGGGGTATACCGACACGGTTGAAGCAATAACTATATTAGTGCGACATATTTGTGAGTATCGGTAACCCTTGAGTTCAATCAAGGAGAGTACGGGGCCGCTGAGTGATGTCACTAAGCACTAATGACCTAGAACCTTACTTGACCATCTTGGCCTTTCATTAGGGGTAGTGAGATGACCGGCTTTGGTGCAGTCCAAAGTTGGTAGATACTCGATACTACACTCATTGAGGGTTGTTTTCTTGGAATATTTTGGTCGCTAGTTAAGTGGCTAAACCAAAACAATGAACAATGAAAACAATCCCGTGATATTGAGCTCTTTAGAACCCGATTACTATTTATAGGACAGGTTTTTAAGCCAACTACACTCAAGAGGGTACTTACCTATGAAACCTCATGCAAGCCTGAAACTAGGGTTTGGTGTGAATTGCTTGTACATATGTTTGTGCATACATCATGAACATCATAAAGCATCATATGCATACACTAACCATTTCAAGGGTTTAGATCTTCATCTTTGTTCTTGTTTTGTAGGTCATGGAAATTCCTCGCAGGAAAACTATCCAAGTCAACCTTGTGAGAATCCCTCCTCAACTCAAGAAGCTCACATCCAGGATTCCGGAAAGCTCTCCCTTCAGTGAAAGACATGGTAGACTGCTCAGCCTAGTCAGCACCAACATTGAAGAGGACATGGTAAAGGTGTTGTTTCAGTTCTTTGACCCCCTTCACCACTGTTCCACTTTCCCCGACTACCAGTTGGTACCCACTTTGGAGGAATTTTCTCAACTCCTGAGAATTCCTATCCTTAATCAACTACCCTACAACGGTACGGAAAAGGAACCAAAGCATGAAGATGTTGCTCTAGCCCTACACTTGCAACCATCTGACATCAAGGGGCATTGGGAAACTAGAAGCGGTGTCAAAGGCTTCTTAGCAAAATTCTTGTTTGAAAAGGCACAAGAGTGTTGGAATTCATTGGACCTACAAGCCTTTGAAGAAATTGTGGCCCTCCTTATCTATGGGTTGGTCTTGTTCCCAATCCTGACCAGCTTGTAGATGTCAACGCCGTCAAAATCTTCTTATTCAGAAATCCAATACCAACATTGCTTGGGGACATTATTCACTCATTTTACACTCGAACAATGAAAAAGAGGGGTGTTCTCATGTGCTGTACTCCTCTCCTCGCAAGGTGGTTTATTTCGCACCTTCCACAATCTATCTTGAAGAATGACCAAGGCCTAAGGTGGTCACAACGGTTGATGACCCTTACTCACTCTGATGTACATTGGTGTTCTCGGTCCAGAGAAAATGTCATCATCGTCGATCGTTGTGGAGAGTTCCCTAATGTTCCATTGCTTGGAATTAGAGGAGGCATTACCTACAATCCTTGTCTAGCTTTGAGACAATTTGGATATGCACGGAGGGATGGCCCTCATGACATGTTGATTCCTGACCTAGTTTTTGACTTCGACAACGATGCGCAAGGACTTCGCCAAAGATTCATCAGAGCTTGGAGGATGCCTAACAAGGTTGACAGCAAGACACTAGGGCACAAGAACTCCATCCCTCTTGAGCCTTATCTCAAGTGGGTACGAACCCGAGCCCAAAGTCTAATGATGCCTTATCCTCATGTTCTCCCTGTGATTAAAGAGTCCGCTAAGGAAGGAGAGGTTCCCTACACCATCCTATATCCTGACATGCCTACATCGTGGGAGGAGATGCAGAAGAGTTGGATCCAACTCAAGGAGGAACAAAACACTTTTGAAGCCAGCTTCTATGCCAGTGAGAAGAAGGTTTTGGAGCTTACCCGCCGACTCCATGAGGAAGAGACCCTTAACACCTACATCGCACCAAAGAGGATGCGCAACGTTTTTTACCTTGAGAAGTTTTTGTAATATTTGGCCCATGGGGCATTTATGTACTAACAAAATTCTTCTTATTAATATGACGTGCGTTCTTTTTGTTTGCAACAATTTTGAACTTTCTAAATCCTTGAATGCATTGCATACATAAGCATACCATTCATCATGTGCATAAGCAGGTCTCCACACCAGGTTTCCTTATCTTTCTGCTGTTTATTTCAGTAAGATGGATCTCGAACAGACGGTCAAGGACTTGCAGTCTCAGAACGCACAGTTTCAACAACTCCTGATGACCTTGGCTAAGGGTCAGGAGGATCTGAAGACCCTGCTTAGGAACAAAGAGCAAGTGAAAAAGAAGAAGAAGAGAGTCGGGGTGGATACCTTGGGGAGAAGGTTTGAGGGTGAAGCCAGAAGGGTTCTTGAATTTCCTTCCGCATCCGAAGAAGAAAACAGTAAAGGAAAAGGGGCTGTGGTACCTTCCGAATCCGAAGCTGAAGAGGAAGAGGCTAAAGAAGACGAAGACTACTCAGAACAACAATACCCGCCCGCCGATGATAAGTACAAAAACTTGGAAGACAGGTTGGCAGCTATGGAGCTGCAGAGAGTCCCCGGTTTGGATTTCGAAGAGTTGGGATTAATTGCTGGAATTGTGATCCCCCCGAAGTTCAAAGTACCAATTTTTGCAAGATATGACGGGCTGTCCTGTCCAAAAATGCACCTAAGGTCATATGTCCGAAGAATCCAACCTCACACATCTGACAGAAACCTTTGGGTACATTTCTTTCAAGATAGCCTGTCTGGCACTCAGCTAGACTGGTTTTATAAGCTGGAAAGATCGGAGATACGTAGTTGGGAAGATCTGGCAGCTGCTTTTTATCGCCAATATCAGTATAATTTTGACCTGGCACCAACCCGTACTCAGCTGTAGAGTATGGGAATGGCCTCAGGTGAGGGATTTAAGGAATACACCCAGAAGTGGCGCGATCTGGCTGGAAGAGTGCAGCCACCTCTTTCTGATAGAGAACTTATTGATATGTTCCTGGGGACCCTGTCTGGTCCATTCTTTAATCATCTGATCGGTAGCTCTTCCTCGGGGTTTACTGAATTAATTCTGACTGGCGAGCGGGTAGAAGCCGGTATCAAGAATGGGAAGATTCAGAAGGATGCCTCTGCATCTATAATTGCTAAGAAATCATTTCCAGCAAAGAAAGAAACAACTGCTGTGTATTCTCAGAGAAGAGCAGAGAAGACTGGGCGCCGGCCGATTGTGGGGGCCGTGATGATCCAAAATCCATCAAATGATCAGCCTCGTTATAACCAGTCCAGGCCAAATCAGCAACGGGTGGAACGGCCGCAATGGCAGTTCACCCGCATCAATATGACACCGGCGCAAGTGCTTCCCCATCTGTTGAAGTTGAATCTCGCCACTATCAAGGAGGCACCAAAAAATGTGAACACTTCTTCTCCGCATTATCACCCCAATGCTAAATGCGCCTACCATTCTGACAGTGTCGGGCACGACACCAATGATTGCCGGGCACTTAAGCATAAGATCCAAGACTTGATAGAAGCGAAGGAGGTTGAGTTCGATGCTCCAGAGAAACCAAACGTGATATCTGCTCCGATGCCGAAGCATGGTCGAAATGTCCATGCTATTGAGGAAGATTTGTATGTTTCTGATGTCAATGACCTGATAACTCCGCTGTTAACCATCAAGTTAAATCTGTTAAAGGCCGGGATTTTCCCGGGATGCAAAGAAGAGTGTTACTGTTGTTACTCTCTGCCAATTGACTGCCCGTTACTGAAGAAAGGCATCCAAGGCCTGATGGACAGTCAACAAATTCTGTTTGAAAAAGTTTCTGCTATTCCGACCCCTACTGAAGATGTTTTAATTATCACCATTCACGCCAATCTTTCCAAGGCCGTCAGAAAGCCTGTTAAGATTACATCTGCTACAAAGTCTGTTCCTCTGAAGATAACTATGTCAGAGCCTGTCCCCTACAGTTCTGAAAAGTCAATACCATGGAATTATGGTGGAGAAATCTACTACCATGGTATTAAACAAGTTGAAATAACCGAAGGAAGCTCTGATGAAGAAGATGCCAACATTGGAAACATTGCCGGCACAAGCAAGATCACCCTAAGTGGGAGAATATTTTCTCCAAAGATTGCCCCCCCAAAGGCAATCTTTGGACCCTCATCTGCCGCCGAAGTTATTCCTGCACCAATAAAACTTTCTGCTAGAACCCCATTGATTGAAGATGTTGCTGTCCCTGTTGTTGTCCCTCCAACTTCTGCTGATAAGGGTAAAGGAATCCAAGATGAGCTCGTCAGGACGAGGGCTCAACCTTTGGTCATCCCGGAGACCTCTAAGAAAGAGATGGAGGAGATCTTGAAGATAATTAAAAAGAGTGATTATGACGTGGTAGAACAACTGGGGCAAACCCCCTCGAAAATCTCCATGTTAGCATTGCTACTTTGTTCAGAGGCGCACGCCAAAGCATTGATAAAATTCCTGAAGACAGCCCATGTGCCCCAGGAAACCTCTGCCGACCAATTCCAAAACTGTGTAGCCAGTCTTACAGCAGACAACGGTTTAGGTTTCTCTGATGCTGACCTAACCTCAAAAGGAAGAAAACACATCGACGCATTACATGTGTCAGTAGAATTCTAAGGAACTACTCTGGCCCATGTTCTGGTCGACACTGGTTCTTCTCTGAACGTGCTGCCTAAGAAGGCCCTCGACCGTTTAGACTGTGAAGGCTTGGAGTTAAGGCCAAGTAATATCATTGTAAGGGCATTTGACGGGTCAAAAAGAATGGTACATGGGGAGGTAGACATTCCCATTAAGGTTGGCACAGAGGTGTTCCCCTCAACTTTCTATGTGATGGACATTCGTCCGTCATACTCTTGCTTATTGGGGAGACCATGGATACACAATGCTGGGGCAGTCACGTCTTCCCTACATCAAATGCTGAAGTACCCTATCAAAGGAAAAATCATAACCGTCCACGGTGAAGAGGAGTACATGATCAGCCACCTGAACTCTTTCCGATATGTGGAGGTGGAAGGTGAATTCATCGAGACACCATTCCAGCCCTTCGAGGAAGTCTCTCCTAAAGTAGAAGTAGAAAAAGTGGTAGCTGAGGTACCAAAGCAGGTGGCCAGGATGGCATCTCTAAAGGACGCGAAGGCCGCAGTGAAGGAAGGGAAGAACTCAACATGGGGGCAGTTGCCGGACATTCCTCATAAAACAGACAAGTTTGGTTTAGGATTCACCGCTGCGGGGCAGAAAGCTATGCGCCGCTCAAAGATTGAAAGAGCACCCATCAAGATCTCTCCTTATGGGATCAATGATTTGGAAGATGAAGACGAAGAGGCCAACATTGAAGATTGGATCTACCCAACCATCGAAGGGGGACTACGCAACTGGGAGGCAAAGGACTTTGTCCCCATTACTTTTATTAATCAGTAATTATCTATCAAACATTTCCTTTGGTCTGTAATAATTACTTTTGAACAATCCGAACACTACTTTTTCACCTCATGCCTTGCCCGGGGTATGTAGGTCCATTTGTAAGGGTTTTGATTGTCTTCATATCCATATGCCATGTTTAATGATTCATTGTACGTTTTTCATCGATAAACTGCTGTGTTCATTTTCCTTCCTTTTTGCATTTTTTGTTTAAAGATGGCTATCCCTTACACACACCCACGTTCACAAATGCAGGTACCCATCCACTCTGGATTCTATGGGTGACTATTCTGCTATGTCCTTCAATAACTCTGAAGATTTGGTCAATCAGGCTGAGTATCAAGATAACGAAGGTTGTGAAGTACCAGGAGAGCTAGCCAGACTTTTACAGCAAGAGGAAAGGGCCATCTTACCTCACGAAGAGTCGTTGGAAACTGTCAACCTAGGAACGGAGGAAGACCGAAAGGAAGTGCAAGTGGGTGCCAATCTGGAACCAAGTGTCAAGGAGCGCTTGATACAACTGTTAAATGAATACGTTGAAATCTTCGTATGGTCTTATGAAGACATGTCAGACTTAGACACAGACATCGTGGTTCACCGTCTCCCTACAAGAGAGGATTGTCCACCGATCAAGCAAAAAGTCCGCCGAATGAGGCCCGACATGTCTGAAAAGATTAAAGCAGAAGTGATGAAACAATTCAACGCTGGCTTTCTGGCTGTTACATCCTATCCACAATGGGTTGCTAACATCGTGCCGGTTCCTAAAAAAGATGGCAAAGTCAGGATGTGTGTAGACTACTGGGATTTAAATAGGGCCAGCCCCAAAGATGATTTTCCACTACCGCATATTGACATTTTGATCGACAAAACAGCTCATCACAAAGTGTTCTCCTTCATGGATGGATTCTCGGGCTACAATCAAATTAAAATGGCCCCCGAGGACATGGAGAAAACAACCTTTGTTACACAATGGGGTACTTTCTGTTACAAGGTGATGTCGTTCGGACTGAAGAACACAGGGGCAACTTATCAACGCGCCATGGTAGCTTTATTTCATGATATGACACATCACGAGATCGAAGTTTACGTAGACGATATGATAGCTCGGTCACAAACAGAGGAGGAACACCTTGAACATCTAGAAAAGCTGTTTGCCCGGTTGAAAGAGTACAAACTCAGGCTGAATCCAAGTAAGTGTACTTTTGGAGTTAGGTCTGGTAAACTTCTAGGGTTTATTGTCAGCAACAAAGGCATTGAGGTCGATCCAGCAAAAGTGAAAGCAATACAAGAAATGCCTGCTCCCCGTACTGAAAAGGAGGTTAGAGGGTTCTTGGGGCGCTTGAACTATATTGCCAGATTCATCTCTCATCTGACTTCTACCTTTGAGCCAATTTTCAAATTATTAAAGAAGGATCAGGTAGTCGAATGGAACGACGATTGCCAAGCTGCTTTTGATAAGATCAAGGAGTATTTACTAGAACCTCCTATTCTGATGCCTCCCGTCGAAGGAAGACCATTGATCATGTATCTAACCGTCTTGGATAACTCAATGGGGTGTGTTTTGGGCCAGCATGACGAGTCTGGTCGAAAAGAGCATGCTATTTATTACCTTAACAAAAAGTTTACCGACTGTGAGACTCGCTACTCACTGCTCGAGAAAACTTGTTACGCTTTGGTATGGGCTGCTCGCCGACTAAGGCAGTATATGCTGAATCATACCACCTTGCTGATTTCCAAAATGGATCCTATCAAGTATATCTTCGAGAAGCCGGCTTTATCCGGAAGAATAGCTAGATGGCAAATGATCCTAACTGAGTATGACATCCAGTACACCACCCAAAAAGCTATAAAAGGGAGTGTACTAGCTGACCATCTAGCCCATCAAGCTATCGAAGATTATCAAACCATGAGATTTGACTTCCCAGACGAGGACATCATGAATTTGGACAACATTGAAGGTAACAAACCGTATGACGGACCCGAAAAGGGATCCCGATGGACCTTGTACTTTGATGGTGCTTCAAATGCACTTGGAAACGGTATCGGTGCGGTACTCATTTCCCAGGAAGGTTGTCACACTCCTTTCACGGCTCGACTCTGCTTCAGCTGCACAAACAACATGGCGAAATATGAAGCTTGCATCTTTGGTCTCAAGGCTGCTATAGACTTGGGGATCAAATCTTTGATCGTATTTGGGGACTCAGATTTGGTTATCAGTCAAATCAAAGGAGAGTGAGATACCAAACATCCTAATCTTATCCCATACAGAGAACATGTCCTGACATTGTTTCCTCATTTCGAGCAAATTACCTTCGAGCATTTCCCGCGAGAAGAGAATCAGCTAGCAGATGCTCTGGCAACAATGTCTTCTATGTTTAAACTCAACTGGGATAACAAGGCTCCCCAAATCACCATCGAGCGAATGGATGAACCTGCGCATTGTCATGAGATTAATACCGAAGAGGTAGTGGAACAACCATGGTTTCACGAAATCAAAAGGTATCTCCAGACTAGAGAATATCCCAAAGGAGCTTCCGTAAATGATAAGAAGTTCCTAAGTAAATTTGCTGCCAAGTTCTTCCTGAGCAATGGCATCCTCTATAAGCGCAACCATGATTGTGTTTTACTCCGATGTGTTGACAAAGCTGAAGCAGAGTTAATCATGACCAAGATGCACAACGGTACATTTGGCACCCATTTGAGCGGGCAAACTATGGCTAAAAAGATCCTAAGGGCAGGCTATTACTGGTCTACCATGGAAGAAGATTGCCATCAGCACTCCCGTACTTGCCACAAGTGTCAAGTCTACGCTGACAAGATTCATATTCCTCCGGTTCCTCTCAACGTGCTGACAGCTCCTTGGCCATTCGCAATGTGGGGCATTGACATGATTGGAGAGATCAAGCCCACGGCTTCCAACGGACATCGCTTCATCCTGGTTGCCATTGACTACTTCACCAAATGGGTCGAAGCAGCTTCTTTCGCCTCTGTCACTAAAAATGTGGTTGCCCGCTTCATCAAGCAAAACCTTATATGCCGGTATGGTGTTCCAGACAGAATCATCACGGACAACGGTACAAATCTGAATAATACTATGATCACCGCATTGTGCGAACAGTTCAAGATTTATCATCACAATTCATCTCCTTATCAGCCGAAGATGAACGGTGCTGTTGAAGCTGCGAACAAAAACATTAAGAAGATCATTCAGAAAATGACAGTCACTTACAAGGACTGGCATGAGATGTTACTGTTTGCTCTGCATGGATACCGTACGACGGCATGTACTTCAACCGGGGCAACCCCATTTTCTTTGGTATATGGCATGGAAGTTGTTCTGCCCATGGAAGTTCAAATTCCTTCTTTAAGGATTATGAAGGATTCTGGTTTGAGTGAAGATGATTGGATTCAGACCCGACTTAATCAACTCAATTTGATCGACGAGAAGCGACTCGCTGCTGTCTGCCATGGTCAAACGTATCAAAAACGGATGATCAAGGCCTTCAACAAGAAAGTCAGACGTCAAGTATATCAAGTCGGAGATCTCGTAATCAAGCGGATTATCCTGCCGCAAAGTGATCCCAGGGGCAAATGGACCCCTACATACGAAGGACCATTTGTGATCAAGAGAATATTTTCTGGTGGTGCAATGATTCTGACTACCATGGATGGCGACGATTTGCCGCACCCTGCGAATGCAGACATAGTCAAAAGATACTACGCATAAGATAACCCGACAAGTCGAAAACTCGAAAGGGCGGCTTGGGCAAAAATGGGCATCCCGGTGGACCGAAAACCCGAAAGGGCGGTTCAGGTAAAAATTAGGGATAAAACAAAAAAAATCTGTACACCCGGCAAGTCGAAAACCTGAAAGGGCGGCTTGGGCAAAAAGGGGTTTCCCGGTGGATCGAAAACCCGAAAGGGCGATTCAGGCAAAATTTAGGGAATTAAAGCGTATGGCTATGTCTCGTCGGATCACTTTAAGGACAATCTCTTCATCAACCAGCTCCGAGCTTCTAATCAATCCAGTCATCGGCAGACAAGGCATTAAATGGACAGATATTCAGAGTTGTGAAGGCTATAGCAGAATAGAATCCCATGGAATTGTTTCACATAGCCATCTTTCTTTTGTATAAATTTTTCAATTTTTACGACGGCATCCTCTTACTAGGATGACTGTCTCCTCTGTACAAATATACTCACAAAAAGTTAATACAAATGCTTTTCCAAATATAGAAATTTGCGTTGTCTTCCTTTTCTATTTTCTTTTGCACTTATGTTTTATTTGAGAAACGTCCAATGTTTTGTTAAATAGGCATATGCATTTGAACATAATCATTTCCTTATGAATCAAGAAAGATGATTACTGATAGGTTAAAAGTACGGATAAATATCTTAATGCCCTTTCAGAAGGAATCCTCAGCGGAATTAAACTCCGATTTCCCCAGCCAGAGAGCCTTCTAGAACTCAATTCCCCTCAAAGTTAAGTTTCAGAATCCCCAGTGGAGCCTTAAAAATCTGAAAATCCAATCCCCAGCGGAGCTAAAACTTCCAGCTGTGAATCCCCAACTGAACCAGGCTAGTGAACCTTCTCCCCACAGAGATACTTCCCACCAAGCTGAAGATTCTCCGTCATACCTCTCCAGCATAAATCTACCAGATTCTGAACTCCCCAGTAGAGATCATCAAAATTCTCTAGCCCCGCAAGTCACCAAGGATTTTCAATCCCCAGCAGTGGTCCTAAGATCCCTCAACGATTGAAGATCTTGTATTCCCCAAGCAAAGTGAAGGCTCATTCTCAGTTCCTTACGGGATAATCAGATATTCCCCAGTAAAGATCTCCTCAAGACAAGAATCCCAAGAAGATTGGTATATAACCCAAGCTCCTGTTTCTCCAGCAGTAGTCCACAGAGATGTCTCCTCTTCAGCAATCAAAGATTCTTGCCCTCCCCGGCAGCAGTCAGGAATTATTTTCCCCGGCAGCAACCAAGATTCTTTTGTCTCCAGCCATCCAGGATTTATTTATCCTCAGCAAGACAGCTCTTCAGCTTACATGTGCATGCATTTACATTCATATCATAAACATTGATACAACACATATTGCATCATACATTTCATGCAACATAGTTTTGTGTTTAGCTAACATTTTGTCATTTTCTGGATAAGAATGAAAGGCTATCATTAACAATTATTCAAGATGCAGTTTTACACGGACTCATCATCAGGAAACCCTGCACCGGTTTCTTCTTCAAACTTTTGAAAACAGTTTACGGACGCTTCCCAACAACGGATGCTGCTCTATTGCTTATTCAACTTCACGACTTCTGAAAACAGTTCACGGGTTCTCCAGTAACGAATGTTAACCTATCACTTGTTCAGATTCTTCTCAACTTTTGAAAACAGTTTACGAACGCTTCCCAACAACGGATGCTGCTCTATTGCTTATTCTACTTCAAGACTTCTGAAAACAGTTCACGGGTTCTCCAGTAACGAATGTTAACCTATCACTTGTTCAAATTCTTCTCAACTTTTGAAAACAGTTTACGGATGCTTCCCAATAACGGATGCTGCTCTATTGCTTATTCAACTTCAAGACTTCTGAAAAAATTTCACGGGTTCTCCAGTAACGGATGTTAACCTATCACTTGTTCAGATTCTTCTCAACTTTTGAAAATAGTTTACGGACGCTTCCCAACAACGGATGCTGCTCTATTGCTTATTCAACTTCAAGACTTCTGAAAACAGTTCACGGGTTCTCCAGTAACGGATGTTAACCTATCACTTGTTCAGATTCTTCTCAACTTTTGAAAACAGTTTACGGACGCTTCCCAACAACGGACGTTGCTCTATTGCTTATTCAACTTCAAGACTTCTGAAAACAGTTCACGGGTTCTCCAGTAACGGATGTTAACCTATCACTTGTTCAGATTCTTCTCAACTTTTGAAAACAGTTTACGGACGCTTCCCAACAACGGAAGTTGCTCTATTGCTTATTCAACTTCAAGACTTCTGAAAACAGTTCACGGGTTCTCCAGTAACGGATGTTAACCTATAACTTGTTCAGATTCTTCTCAACTTTTGAAAACAGTTTACGGACGCTTCCCAACAACGGATGCTGCTCTATTGCTTATTCAACTTCAAGGATTCTGAAAACAGTTCATGGGATCTCCAGTAACGGATGTTAACCTATCACTTGTTCAGATTCTTCTCAACTTTTAAAAACAGTTTACGGATGCTTCCCAACAACGGATGCTGCTCTATTGCTTATTTAACTTCAAGACTTCTGAAAACAGTTCACGGGTTCTCCAGTAACGGATGTTAACCTATCATTTATTCAGATTCTTCTTCAACTTATGAAAACAGTTTATAGATTCCTCCCAACAACGGATGTTAATCTATCGCTTGTTCATACTCAACTTTTGAAAATAGTTTATGGATTCTCCAAACACGGATATCAATCCATTGCTTATTCAAAACCCCCAGTTCAGAGATGTTCCAAAGCATGGACACCTTTCTGATACTCATTCCGGATGGCATCTTTAAGCCCATCCCCAACAAGATTCAGTCACCCCTCTAGATGGCATCTTTAAGCCCATCTCCAAATGGCATCTCTAAGCCCATTCCTGCATCCCTCATTCTGACGAGTACAAATTTAAGGGCACTCTAGTGTCCAATCTCCTTTTACCTTCGAGACGCGAAAGGCAGACCTACCAATCTAACTCTTCAGGTGCATGAAGATTGAACAGGGGAAACTGTTGTACCCCAAAATTTTCCCTCCCATTTTCATCAGTATTTTCTCACCACAAGACTCTTGGAGCTCAAGATCAAGTTAGGGTTTTGCTCTGCTCAAGACTCCTCCTTGCACTGATTGACCCAAATTAGGGTTTGAGTTTGCACAAAGATGTTTTGACCTAAAGTGCCCAAAATGACTTTCATGCTTCATGTTGGACTCTCAAGTTTACCCATACCAAGTTTCAAGCCTTGATTCCAATCTTTGCCCAGTCAATTGGACTGTTGACCTAGAAATCAACTACATTGGGGAAAAAGTCAACTATGGTCAATTGACAGTCAAACCTCGTGATTTTTGACCCACATCAACATATTGAACTCATATAAACCATTTGGTCAAGTTTGGATCACAATTCCACAAGAAATTTGATCAGATCACCAAAAGGGCAAAATGGTCATTTTTAGGGTTTTGACTGCACAGAGGCAATTTTTGACTGTTTGACCTAACCAATGGAAAACCAAGCTCATATATGGACTCAAGGAACCCATGGAATTGTCTTGACATGTTCAACAAGTTCAAAAGATCCCAAATGTACAAGATTGACAGATCAATTTTCCAGTCAATTGATCAATTTTTGACTATATACTGAAAAGTCAAACTTTGACTTTTTGGTCAAAATCAAGTGTCAAGATTCATTTTCCATCAAAACATGCCAAATTGTGAAACTTGTTCACCAAGAAATCAAAAATTGCAAATTAGGGTTTAAAATGAAGAATTTTCATAACTTAGAATTTTTCTAAGTTATGAAAATCCCTAATTTTGCCTAACTTTGTCCCATTTTTTCATCAAGATACATTTGGATTCAAACAAAAGTCAAAACATGAAAGTTGTAGTTAATTGCAAAATCTACAACTTTGATTCACAAAGTTTCCTCAAAATAAGCCTGTAGCTCAAGTTATGATTTTTGGAACAAGGGTGCAAAACATTTCTTAACTTAGAGAAATTTTGACCTATTTTAGGCAGGATTTTTGCCTAACTTCATGGCCACTTTTCACATGCTTCCACTTGGAATTTCAATTTGCATTACAAATATTGATTGTAGTACACATTCTAAGCTTTCCAAAATGTCTAAGAACTCATCAAACAACCTTATGGTTAGGGAGAATCGAATTTGACAATATGGAAAAAACTCACTTTGTTCATGACCAATTCACATGTCCATAACTTTGCATTTTTGAACTCAGCATGCTCTAAGCTAGATTACAGGTATTTTATCCCATCCACAGTCATAAATTTAATGCCAATCCTTCATGTTTAAGTCTTATCTTGTGTGTTTAAGCATTGCATACAAGATTAAGCCTTAATAAGAAAAAGCATATTATCCATTTTTGTAAAGTGTTACTTTATGTCAACTTTGCAATCTATGAGGTACAATGCAGATCTTTGAGGCACAAAGGCATAGACATATCCCACTAATCAAGACTCAAAGGTGCAGCATAGATAGAGGCATTGTACTGGCCTAGAAACCAACTTTCCATTTTCTTGCTTAAGTTAGAAGTAACTTGGCATAACTTGGACCAACTCTCATTTGAGCAAGCACAAGCTTAAGCAAAGTGGTTGTACACCTTCCAAATAACATAACTAAGCTGAAACACGAGCCTATCACCTTCCATATATCTCCATTCACAGAAAGACCATAAAAATGCAAAAACAGGGCATAAGCTGCAGTTTGAATCCCATAGCTCAATCCACTCGTGCATTTTCATCCTAACCAGTTCAAACACATTCCCTACCATCCATACAAACTGTCCCAAGCCTTGGAAGCAGACTGTAACACCTCTAACCAACTTCACCATTTTCACATTTTCTGTTTTGCAGGTGGATTTCTACAGCTTGATTCACTTGGTTTCAAAGCAAACTAAAGGTTGGAATATCATCTCTGAACTTCAAGCAAGCTGTACCAATCCTTATTTTGCCTTGAAGGTGCCTCCATTGTCAGACACGATCCAAGCTTAACAGATAAGTTCATGGACTTCTATCTCTCAATATAGGAAGAGTTAGCTCTAAGTTTGTGAATGAAAAATGTTCTATTCATGCCCCTGAAGCTATACATATCTTTACTTTCCATTTATGTTGCATGTGCTGAGAGAATTTGAGACCTGAACATTGACAAATACTTAGGTTAAGAATTAGGGATGGAGAAATTCTCTCTCATTTCTGAGAGTTAGGTTAAGTTTTTTATATGTCTGGAATCGTGGCTTGATGCTTAACATTTTTCATGTTATGAGTTTGTGCTAAAAGTCCAGGAATCAGGAGTTGTGTTTGAAGCAAGAGAAGGCGCGTTTTTTTCAAATATTTTGTCTGAAGGTTGAAGACAACCTTTTCATGGGCTGGGCCTGAGCTGTTTTACTTTTCACACCATTGCATTTCACATGCACCCCCCTGGCCCTTTTTGAATTTTGCTTGTCATTTTCCATTTTTTCCTTTTGATTTTGTTTCCATATTTTTATTTAAGCATGAAAAAATATTAAATTTATTTTTCCCATATTTTTTGCATTTACTTTGATATTTATTTGGCTTTATTTAGTTTTGTATATAAATAAACATAAATATACTATTATTTAAAATAACTAAAAAAATAATACAATCATATTTTATTTCTGATTTTTATTTTATGTTATCTCTTGAAAACATTTTATAATAAAAATATATTTTTTTAATAATATTAAATATTTTATTTTTGTACATATAATATATATTTAATAAATAATGTAAAATACTTATATATTTATTAGTATATTTAAGGAAAATACAAAGAATTAATACATTTTATTTTATTAATATTTTGACCTCAAAAATACTTTTTTTTACAATATATCTTCTTTTATTTATTTTTTGTAAATAATTAATAAATATTGCATACATTATATAATAGATACCTTTTATTTATAAAATTAGGGTTTCACCCTAAATGCATAAAAATACCAAAAATTAATTAACTTTATTTTTGTTTATTTGACACATAAAAAAATAATTTTTTTTCATACATATAAAAAAAACCATCTTTTTGCATCTTGCACATTTATTATATTTTTATTTAATTGTTGTATATTAAATAGTTTGTATAATTCAATTTGGATGTAATAGTTTACGTTTAATTTCTTGCTAAAATATCCCCTTTTGAACATTTGTACCCCCCATCCCGTATATTGTGTTGTAATAACTTAGGACCTTTTATTTTTCGCATTTAAAAGTTTTCTAATTATGCCATGTTAGAATTAGGGTTTTGTACGCAAAGTTAACCAAAAATAGTTTGACCTAATTTCAAGACAAACAAGCATGAAAATGGACAACACTAATCACACTTGCACCCCTAGGGTACTCCACTTGTTGCCTTCAATAATGGGCCATATTGCATGTTAGGTATCTTTGGCAAAAACAAAACAATCAAATGATCATAGTCCCTCGATGACGCTTTCGAAAGTTGCCTAAAACATGATCAAGTCCCTTAAAGGAAAAGTTGCCAAAGATACTTGGCACCATTACAATCATGGTCTAAACGATGACCCACGCCCGTCCCGTTCATATCCTAACACAAGATTGTCCACCAAATACAATGGTGGAACAAAATTGTTAAAAGGGTTGAAACATAGCAAAGATCTTTGAGAAATTTAGGGTAGATAGTTCTTGGTTACTTGCCAACTTGCGAAACAAAAACACTTGCCCATTTTCAAAACACACATCACAAACACCAACTTTCAAAACAACTTTCAAAACAACTTTCAAAACCTTGAAACATATTTTCAAAAAGACAAACACCTTTTGTAAAACATTCTAGTAAAGAATTGTTACAAGGGTTGCCTAGACAAGGCATCTTTTTCAAAACATTTTCAAAACCACATACACAAAGCACCATTTCAAACAATTGAAAATCAAGGCAAGTTGATCTAAGCAAGTAACTAAGGGCCCATGGATAACCATGGATAGAAAGGGTGCTAATACCTTCCCTTTCTATAATCTACTCCCCGAACCCAAGAAAACATCTCAAAGGTTTTTGCTGTGCTTTTTAACCTTTCCTTAGGATAAAATAAAAAGTCGGTGGCAACTCTTGCTCAACCGAAACATTTGCGAAAACAAACGCAAAACCCAAGTTAGTTCTCCCACCGTATCACAGAGTGGTAAAATACAGAAGGATGCCTCTTCGAGTTCAACTAAGAAGCCTTTAACTGGTAAGAAGGAAGCCAGTGCTGTCTATAGGCCGAGGGGACAAAGAAGATCTGAACACCGTCAGGCGATAAATTCCGTAGTAATACCAAGACCCGCAGTTGCTCCACAATGCAACAATCAACAAAGGGTGGAAAGACCACAGCAACAGTTAACCCGCATCAACATGACTTTGGATGAGGTTCTGCCTCATCTTTTAAAATCCAACTTGGCGACCTTGAGAGAGGCTCTCAAGAATCCAAACACTACATCTCCCAGATATAATCCCAACGCGCGGTGCGCCTACCATTCTGAGAGTCTTGGCCACGATACAAATGATTGTTGGGCTCTGAGAAACAAAGTACAAGACTTGCTTGAAGCCAAGGAGATAGAGTTCGATGCTCCAGAAAAGCCGAATGTTATAACTGCTCCCATGCCCAAACATAGTCGTGGAGTTAATGCTGTTGACATCGATTTATTCGTGACCTCTGTTGAAGAAATTTCTACTCCTCTTATTACTGTTAAGAAGAATTTACTGTTGGCCGGTTTATTTCTGGGTTGTGGTGAAGGTTGCCACATGTGTTCGATTATACCTTCTGGTTGCCGTTTGTTGAAGTCAGGTGTTCAGCGCCTGATGGATAATAAATAAATTTTGTTCGAGAAGACTATGATCCCTGATGTTCCCATTGAAGACTTCGCCATTATAACCATTTCCTCTAATCCTTCCAAGGGTTCCTTGAGAAGACGTGTTAGGATTACACCTGTTCAAAGAATTGCTCCGCTGATAATCATTGTTCCTGGTCCCATCCCGTACACCTCAAACAAGGCTGTCCCATGGCATTATGGTGCTGATGTGTATTATCATGGCATTAAGCAAGACTTGAAGAATGAAGAAGCTGATACTGATGTCAGTAATATTGTTGGGACTAGTAAGGTTACCCGAAGTAAAAGGGTCTTCTCTCTCGAGATTTCCCTGAAGACTGTCAACAAACCTACTATTATTCCAACTGCTGCTCCAACCAGCACTCCTGACATTTCTCATATTCCTACTCCAGCTATTACACTTGCTACTATTCCTATCCTTACTCTAGTTATCACCCCTATCGCCGAGCCATATGGGACTCGGGGCAAAGAAATTATAGGTGAGCCTGCCCGGACAGAGGCGCCTAGGAAAATTATTGTGGAAGCCTCTAAACAAGAAACAGCGGAAATACTGAAAATTATCAAGAAAAATGACTACAATGTGGTCGAACAGCTGGGGAAGACCCCGTCAAAGATATCCATGTTGTCTCTACTGTTTTGTTCTGAAGCCCATGCGAAGGCTTTGATTACATTTCTCAAGACTGCGCATGTTACGCAGGAAACTTCAGCAGATCAGTTTAAAGACTGTGTGGCCAGCCTGACTGGTGACATTGGGCTAGGTTTTTCAGATACGGATCTGACCCCTAAGGGGAGGAATCATAATGATGCTCTGCATGTCTCGATTGAGTGCAGAGGCACCACTATGGCTCATGTGCTGGTAGATACCGGGTCTTCGCTGAATGTTCTGCCGAAGGAAGCGTTGGACCGTTTGGATTGTGAGGGTTTGACTTTAAAGCCGAGTAACATTGTGGTAAGGGCTTTTGACGGATCAAAGAGAATGGTGCACGGGGAGGTGGACATCTATGTCAAAGTGGGTTCTCATACTTTTGGGTCCACCTTCTATGTAATGGACATCAGGCCATCGTATTCTTGCTTGCTGGGTCGTCCTTGGATCCATAGGGCTGGGGCAGTTACTTCCATACTCCATCAAATGTTGAAGTATCCGGTGAAGGGAAAGATTGTCATAATGCGAGGTGAAGAAGAATATATAGTGAGTCACCTCAATTCCTTCTGCTACATAGAGATGGACGGGGAATTCATAGAAACTCCTTGTCAGAATTTCGAAGAGGTCCCTCAGTTCTCAACATCAACTGAAGTTACTACTGGCAAACCTACGTTGAAGATGGCTTCCCTCAAGGACACGAGGGTTGTAGTTGAAGAAGGTGGGTGTACCAATTGGGGTCAGCTCCCTGATTTCATTCACAAAACTGACAAATTTGGTTTGGTATTTACTACAGGGGCTCAAAGAGCTGTTAGGCGTGCTCGGATTGGAAGACCTCCTCTACACATCAGCAATCGGGGAGTTAATGCAATTGAAGACAGTGAAGAGGAATTAGACATCGACAGCTAGATCTACTCGACAACCAACGGTGGACCGAACAACTGGACGGCAAAGGACTTCATACCTGTTTCTTTTATTCCGCAGTAATTGACTCAATTGTTTTAAGATTTATAATAAACAGTTTGAAACTTTATGGCCCGATGCCTTGCCCGAGGCACCTTGGCTTTGCTTGTGAGGGCTATTATTTGTCATTTCATATATCATTAATAAAGCATTAGACGTTTCTTGCATACAAATTTTGCGCTCCTTGTTTTTCTTTTGCGTCTCTCACTTTATCAAAACAACTATGCTCTTACACACACTCACGTATCATACTGCAGATCCATATCCACTCTGGATCCGATTGATAACAACT
Source organism: Vicia faba (assembly GCA_948472305.1). Lineage (NCBI taxonomy): Eukaryota > Viridiplantae > Streptophyta > Magnoliopsida > Fabales > Fabaceae > Vicia > Vicia faba. The sequence continues at coordinate 735,319,872 of OX451741.1, read as the reverse complement.
CTGTTACTGCCAGTTATGACTTCAAAAATCCGATCAACCAAGCTGAGGACGAAGGTGAGGATGATTGTGATGTGCCTGGAGAACTTGCTAGACTATTACAACAGGAAGAAAGGGCCATACAGCCTCATGAAGAGCTAGTTGAGTCTGTGAATTTGGGTACAGAGGAAGACAGGAAAGAGGTTAAGATATGTGCGAATCTGGAGCCTAGTGTAAAACAACGGTTAATACAGATGCTACACGACTATGTTAAGATCTTCGCCTGGTCCTATGAAGACATGCCTGGTTTAGACACTGATATTGTGGTACATCGCCTGCCGACTAAAGAAGATTGTCCACCGGTAAAGTAGAAGGTCCGCCGTATGCGCCCTGAAATGTCAGAGAAAATCAAGGCAGAGGTAATGAAACAGTTCTACGCAGGATTCTTAGTTGTCACTTCTTATCCGCAGTGGGTTACCAACGTCGTTCCGGTACCTAAGAAGGATGGTAAGGTACGGATGTGTGTGGACTACAGAGATCTGAATAGGGCAAGCCCCAAAGATGACTTCCCACTTTCTCACATTGATGTTCTAGTCGACAACACCATGCAGCATAAGATTTTCTCTTTCATGGATGGTTTTTCTGGCTACAACCAAATCAAGATGGCTCCTGAGGACATGGAGAAGATAACCTTCGTTACACAGTGGGGCACCTTATGTTACAAGGTAATTCATTTTCGGTTGAAGAATGTTGGGGCAACTTATCAGCGTGCCATGGTCGCTTTGTTCCATGATATGATTCACCATGAGATCGAGGTATATGTTGATGACATGATAGACAGGTCCCAGACTGAGGAAGAGTACCTTGATCATCTCTAGAAACTGTTTGATAAGTTGAAGACGTACAAGCTGAGGTTGAATCCGAACAAGTGTACCTTTGGGGTAAGGTCTGGAAAGCTTTTACGTTTCGTTGTCAGTGACAAAGGTATTCAGATGGACCCTGCAAAGGTAAAGGCAATACAAGAGATGGCGGTCCCCCGCACAGAGAAGGAAGTTATAGGTTTCTTAGGACGTCTGAATTACATCACCAGGTTCATTTCACATCTGACTGCTACTTGTGAGCCAATCTTCAAGCTGCCGAAGAAAGATCAAGTGGTAAAGTGGAATGATGAATGCCAGACCGCTTTCGAAAGAATCAAGGAATACCTTCAAGAACCACAAATTTTGATGCCTTTAATTGAAGGAAGACCTTTGATATTATACTTGACAGTGCTGGATAATTCAATTGGGTGTGTGCTGGGGCAGCATGAGGAGTCTGGCCGAAAAGAGCACGCCATTTACTACCTTAGCAAAAATTTTACCGACTGTGAGACCCGATACTCATTGCTCAAGAAAACTTGATGCGCTTTGGCATGGGCTGCTCGCCGGCTGAGACAGTATATGCTGACTCACACCACCTTGTTGATATCAAAGATGGATTCGATCAAGTATATTTTCGAGAAGCCCACTCTCTCCAGAAGGATAGCAAGATGGAAGATGATCTTAATCGAGTACGACATCCAATACACAACCCAAAAAGCAATCAAGGGGAGTGTATTGGCGGATCATTTGTCACATCAGGCCGTGGATGACTACCAATCCATGAATTTCGAGTTCTCGGATGAGAATATCATATTGGTAACCGACTGCGAAGAACCTGGACCAGATGAAGGACCCGAGGAGGGATCCTGATGGTCTATGTATTTTGATGGAGCCTCGAACGCTTTGGGTAATGGCATTGGCGCTATAATTATATCTCCTGAGGGCTGTCATAATCCATTCACCGCCCGATTATGTTTTAACTGCACCAACAATATGGTGGAGTATGAAGCGTTTATCATGGGTCTTCGAGCTGGTATTGACCTGAGGATTAAGTTCTTGAGTGTATTCAGAGATTCCGCTCTGGTGATAAGTCAGATCAAAGGCGAGTGGGATACGAAGCACCCGAATCTCATTCCTTACAAAGAGTATGTACTGACATTGCTCCCACACTTTGAGGAAATAACCTTTGAACATTTCCCAAGTGAAGAGAACCAGTTGGCGGATGCGCTAGCTATTATGTCTTCTATGTTCAAAGTTAGGTGGGACAATGAAGCTCCCCAGATTACCATTGAGAGGTTGGATGAACCCGCATGTTTCTATGACATTAAGACTGAAGAGGTAGTAGGTAAACCATGGTTTCATGAGGTAAAGAGGTATCTTGAGGCTCAAGAATACCCTGAGGGGGCATCTGTTAATGATAATAAGTTTCTAAGAAGGTTCGCTGCGAAGTTCTTCATCAGTAATGGAATTCTCTATAAGCGTAACCATGATTCAACCTTACTGCGGTGTGTAGACAAGAGCGAAGCAGAAAGAATCATGGAAGAGTTTCATGAAGGTAACTTCAGAACTCATTCTAGTGGACATACCCTAGAGAAGAAAATCCTACGGGAAGGATATTACTGGTCCACTTTGGAAGCCGACTGTTATCAGCATTCTCAAACTTGTCATAAGTGCCAAGTCTATGCTGATAAGGTGCATGTACCTCTGGTTCCCCTAAATGTTTTGACAGCTCCTTGGCCTTTTGCAATGTGGGGCATCGACATGATCGGCGAGATCAGAACTACTGCATCTAACGGGCATCCTTTCATTCTGGTAGCAATTAATTACTTTACAAAGTGGGTTGAGGCAGCTTCCTTTGCTACAGTAACCAAGAATGTTGTGGGGAGGTTTATCCGACACAATCTGATCTGTCGATATGGTGTACCAGAGAGGATTATTACAGATAATGGTACAAATCTCAATAACACGATGATCATTGAGCTCTGTAAACAGTTCAAGATACAACATTATAACTCTTCTCCCTACCGTCCGAAGATGAATGGGGTTGTCAAAGCGGATAATAAGAACATCAAGAAGATTGTACAGAATATGATGATGACGTACAAAGGCTGGCACAAGATGTTGCCATTCGCTCTTCATGGGTACCATACCTCAGCACGGACTTCGACATGGGCAACACCCTACTCTCTAGTATATGGCATGGAGGCAGTCCTACCCATAAAAGTCCAGATACCCTCTCTCAGGATTATGAAGGATGCGTGTTTAAACAAAGACGACTGGATCCAAACCCGACTTGATCAGCTGAACCTAATCGTTGAAAAGAGGCTTACTGATATCTATCATGGTCAGACGTATCAAAAGCAAATGATCAAGGATTTTAACAAGAAAGTCAGACGTCAAGAATATCAAGTCGGGGATCTAGTGATCAAATGCATCATACTTCCGCAAGGTGATCCCAGGGGCAAATGGACCCCCACATACAAAGGGCCATTTGTGGTTAAGAACATTTTCTCAGGAGGAGCTATGATTCTAACCACCATGGATGGTGACGACCTTCCTCACCCCATCAATGCTGACATAGTGAAAATATACTACGCATGATCAAAGACCCACTAGGTTAACTGGCCTAGGCAAAAATAAGGGCTTCCCGGTGAACCAAAAGGGTTCGGGAAAAAGTAAGGGATGAAAATGAAAAAAAACTGTACACTCGGCAAGTCGAAAACCTGAAAAGGCGGCTTGGGAAAAAAAGGGTATCCCGGTGGACTGAAAACCCGAAAGGGCGGTCCAGGCAAAAATTAGGGATCAAAGTGTAACCCTATGTCTCATTGGATCATCTTGCAACTAGACTTCGGTATCAACTATCAAGCTCGGACGACGCTAATCAATCTGATCCACCTTCGACCAAGTGCCAAGTTGATGAGACGCTTGAAGATATAAAAGCAATAGCAGAGTTGGAACCCAATGGGGTCGTTTCACATAGCTGTTTTTTCTTTCTACACAAATTGTAATTTCTATCTTTCGGCGGCGTTCTCTTACTAGGACGTCAGCCTCCTTGTACAAAAATGCCTATTACGGGCCAATTGCAAAAATCAATACAATTCATTTTTACAAGAAATTTCAATTTGTTTTTCTTTTTTCTATTTTGTTTTACAAGAACGTCCAATGATTCATTTTAATATATGCATTTGAAAATAATTGCTACTCATAAATATTTACACAAGAAACAAAAGACGATTACTCATAATTCCAGGGACAGGGAAAACAAGAAGTGCCCAAACCTTATGGTTACTCCGCCCATCAAGTATCGGGATAGAGCCAGCTGGAGAGCATGAGTAGTGGTACATACACTCCCCACAGAGTAAAAAGTATCCAAAGACAGCGACGTTAGCTTTCCCAAACAGAACATAACTCCCCCAGTTGAGGTTCATAATCGCGAGTGAGTCAGTAAATCCCTCCCCAAGCAGAGTTTATTTCTCTCACAAGCAAAAATTCAATCTCCAATAGAATTCATTATCACCAGCAACGGAAATTCATCCTCGGTGGAGTTTATTTCTCCAAATCAGCAGATCTAGCAACACAATATTTCCTCTCCAACCGAGTTATTCCCCCACAGAGTTATCCTCAAACAGGGTCTCTTCTGGCAGAATATTCACCAGCCAAGGGGAAAATCTCCAGCATAGTCATCTTTGTTCACTATCCCCAATAGAAGTAGAGGAACTATGGCTTTTACAGCAGTCTAGAATACCATTTTTCATACTCTCCAAACAACAAGTCAGGGATTTATTTTCCTGGACTAAGAGTATTATGTCAGCATTTCATGTTCATACATCATGACATATGCATACATTACATATAACATAATCTCGTTTATTTCGAGAACATCATCTCACAATGCATTTCATGCATCGCATATAACTAACCCTGTATTTCTTTCAGGAAATACAATTATTATCAACAATTTCCAGCAGATCCATGATCAACACTCGAAGCTAAAACAGAGTAATCATCGGTGCGACAAAAGCAACCTCACCCAGGTTCCCTCTGCAGTTTTACCCAAACTCATGTCGAAGTAACCCTACTATCCAGGTTCCTTCTCAAAACCCTACTATCCAGGCTTTCATCTCAAAGTAACCCTACCATCCAGGTTCCTTCTTACAACCCTACTATCTCGGCTTTCATAACGAAGCAGCCCCACTATCCAGGTTCCTTCTTGCAGCCTTACTATCCAGGATCTCTTCTCGAAGTAACCCTACTATCAAGGTTCCTTCTCACAACCCTACTATCCCAGCTTTCATAACGAAGCAGCCCCACTATCCAGGTTCCTTCTTGCAGCCTTACTATCCAGGCTTTCATATCGAAGTAACCCTACTATCCAGGTTCCTTCTCGCAGCCCTACTATCCAGGCTTTCATCTCGAAGTAACCCTACTATCCAGGTCCCTTCTCACAGCCCTACTATCCCGACTTTCATAACGAAGCAGCCCCACTATCCAGGTTCCTTTTTGCAACCCTACTATCCAGGCTTTCATATCGAAGTAACCCTACTATCCAGGTTCCTTCTCGCAGCCCTACTGTCCAGGCTTTCATCTCGAAGTAACCCTACTATCCAGGTCTCTTCTCCCAGTCCTACTATCCTGATTTTCATAACGAAGCAGCCCCACTATCTAGGTTCCTTCTTGCAGCCCTACTATCCAAGCTTTCATATCGAAGTAACCCTACTATCCAGGTTCCTTCTCGCAGCTCTACTGTCCAGGCTTTCATCTCGAAGTAACCCTACTATCCAGGTCCCTTCTCACAACCCTACTATCCCGGCTTTCATAACGAAGCAACCCCACTATCCAGGTTCCTTCTCGCAACCCTACTATCCAGGCTTTCATATCGAAGTAACCCTACTATCCAGGTTCCTTTTTGCAGCCCTACTATCCAGGCTTTCATCTCAAAGTAACCCTACTATCCAGGTTCATTCTCACAGCCCTACTATTCAGGATTTCATATCAAAGTAACCTTACTATCCAAGTTCCTTCTCGCAGCCCTACTATCCAGGATTTCATTTCGAAGTAACCCTAATATCTAGGTTCCTTCTCACAGCCCTACTATCCCGGCTTTCATAACAAAGTAACCCTATTATCCAGTTTCCTTCTCATAACCTTACTATCCGGGTTTTTCCTCTCTTATCCCCAGACAGCAGTCCACAACACTGTAAGACCGGAACCCAATCAAACACAATTGATTTCACATTTCCCCAGAAAGTCGCGGTGCAACATATACCCCGATCAAATACACAGTTCACTTTTGCTTCCCAAACTATAATTATTCCCCAGTAGAGTAACGGACAACTGAAGCTCCTAAAACTCTATTTCTCTCAAGACAGAGACCAACATTCCCCAGCGATGTCCTCCTCAACCACAGGTATATGGGTTCTCGTAAAGGAATCTCTTGTGCAATTGGAATCTCTTCGGATGGCATCTTTAAGCCCATCTCCGAAAATTATCTAGCAACTACCAAATGGCATCTATAAGTCCATTCCCGATATCACAAATCAAGTATCACTTCATGCGAGTGCAAATTTTTGGGCACTCTAGTGTTCAATCATCTTCCATCTTCAGATCACGAAAGGCAGACGAGCCAATCTACATCTTCAGGTTTAAGAAGATTGAACAGGGGCAGCTGTTGTACCCAAAAATTTGCCCTCCCATATTTCTCAACACATGGTAAGTGAGGTCCCCAAATTGCTCAAGGAAGTTCAAGAGTTAACCAGACAAACTCTCTCTTAAGGCAGTATACCTCAAATTAGGGTTTCATTTTTCATCAAGATGCTTCAGTCCAAAGGATCCCAAATTCCTTCCAAGGTCCTAAGATGTTCTCAAGGTCATCCATGTCAAGTTTCAAGCCTTGCAAAAGAAGTTTGCTCAGTCAATTACTCAAATGCCTGAAAATCAACTGTACAAGGTCAAAAGTCAACTGTGGCCCACATACAATCAAACCTCAAGATTTTGGTCAATATCCTCATTTTAAAGTATTATTCATCATTTGATCAAGGGTTGATCATGATTCCTCAAGGATTGCTCACAATTCATCAAAACCCAAAAGTTGCTAAATTAGGGTTTTGTAGGAAAAGTTAACTCAACTTGACCAAGCATAACTTTCTCATACTTTATCAGAAATGACCCATCCAAATCTCATTTTGAAGAGGATGCAACTCCCTACAATTCATCTTCATCTCCCAAGTTCAGAATATGCATTCACAAAAAGATATGAGTTTTGACATTATAGGTCCTTTTGAAAAGTCAACAAAAACACCTTTTGGGTCAAAGCTTTATACATGAACATGGAAGACTCAATTAAGATGAGACCAAAAGGGTTGATTAGAGTACATCCTAAGCTTTCTAAAAAGTCCAATAACACCTCTCTAGGGTCAAAATTGAGAGAGTTATGCATTGGCCAAGTTGACCGTTTTTGCAAAATTGCCAAAAGTCAAATGTGCTCAAATTTGCATTTTTTGCTAAATGGGCCCAACTTTTTATGCTTGCACCTCAATTATAATGTGGTCCACGACTCAAATACTTATCCACCAATTATTTGATTCATTTTTCAATTCATTTTTATTTTTCATTAGTTAAAAAATGAATTAAATCAAATAAATGATGAAAATTATCAAAGATATGATTTGATTTGGTTCTTTTGACATGTTAGCAACCAAGATATGATGAGCTTGCAAGATAAATTCGAATCAATAGCAATTGGAACAAAAAGAGCATGATTAAGCCAAATTTGGAAGGATATCATACACCATGAAAACCAAATCATATCTTCAAAATTTGTAAATATATTAGTGGTTTTTACAACCCTAATTCATCCTAGTACATATAGAGAAGGCAACCAAGGCAAGAAAGAGAGGTTAGAGGTCGTGCATAGCTAAGAAGAAAAACTGAAAAATTCAAGAAAAGTGAGAATCAGTTTCTAATCTACAAGGCGTTTCAGAGCATTTCAAGATCACCAATCTCTTCCTAGACATCCCAGGAAGCTGCTTCAATCATTCCCAGGGCCCGAAGCACTCAAGAACTCCTTCTATAACTCACACGGTTTGGTACTTTTTTCAAATTCAATTTTTGCAATTTACGCATCATTGGCATGTTTTAATTATATAGTCTTGTTGATCATTGAGTTTGCAAGCTATTGGTACCACTTAATTGCGTTTACAGTGCAGGAATCATGATATGCCATTGTTAGGGTTCCCTTGCTCATTTTAGGGGTTTGCAGTATAGGCAAAATTAGGTCTGGATTCTGGTACCATGATACTCATGAGGATGAGACGAGTTGATTGGTACCTTTACTTTTCATTTATGTTGCTTGTGTAGGATTTTTAATTGTCACAGGGTTGTACCTACAACAAAGCGTCCGTAGGTAAAAGTTCTGTTGCCTAAAACGACGGTTTGGGGAAGAAGATGAGGCGTAGCAATCTTTGGTTGGTTGGTTGGTTTGAATTTTCTGGCATTTTTCTGAATACATCACATGATTTGATTATATTAATTGTTTTTATTATATGTACAAACAAACAAAGCATCGCAGGTGGCCAGCAGGTACTGGGAGCGAGCATGAGGACCTGGGTTCGACCCCTAGGTCCGAACCATTGTTTCATATTATTTTTCATCAAGTGATCAGGTGTAAAGCTGTCCTATACATCCACCATAGGCCATCCAAATTCAACCATTAGATTCACCAGCTAGCCAGATCCAATGCCTCATCATTGAAGGCCCACCATACGCCTTAAAGTCAACGTTGCATGGGAACTAGCATAGTTAATACAGGCTTGGATTCATTTGGGCCCAGAAGTCATATTGGCACCCCCCCCTCTCTAGCAATGCTAGCAGACCCATTTACTCTTTTTCTTATTTCTTTTTAATTTATTTAATTCTTTTAATATTTTTTTAATCATTTTAATTAACAAATTAATCATTTTTAAAAAATCAAGAATTCATAATAAATTAGAATTAGTTTTTTTTATCAAATTTAATTTAATTTAATTTAACTTAGGGAAATTTTAATTTATTTTCACAAATAAAATCAAATAGAAATTAGGTTAAGTTCTTGATTTAATTCTTTTATTTTTCTCAAATAAACTAAAATACAAAAATAGGTTTTTAGAGTAAATTAATTTATTTTTTTCTTAATTTAAAAATTAATTAGAACTTAGGATTTTCTTTTTAATTTAATTGTTTCATTATTTTCTTAAATAACAAAACATGACAAAAACATTTTTTTAATCAATCGTCAATAGGTTTAGTCAAGGGTCAAAACCCTAGTCGTTTCATATTTGATTCATCGCGCGCTTGTTAATTATTTTTGCCAATATTTTTGTAACTGTTCACTGGCTTGTAATAGTTAATTTAGGGCTTTTACTTATCGCTTTTTCCCCGGGTTTTTGGCTATTTAAATAATCCCCCTCCCCGAAGCCTTGTAATAGCGTAGATTTACTTTCTCGCATTTTTAATTCCCGCAAATATTTAACTGCCTAGATGTATGCTAATAGGATTGTATGGCAAGAATGCATGACAAGTTAATACAATTAGAAAATCCTAATGTGTAAAGATTAAATAACTGAAAACAAATCACTCGCACATATCACTCTTAGGGTATACTCTCACTTCGGTTGCCTTCGGTAAACAATCATTAAGCATAGGGTGTCTTAGTGGTTTCCCTCCTGTCTAAAAAGATCAAATGTCCCATTCGAATGTTGCCTCGAAAACGTTGCCTCGGAAATGTTGCCTCGAATATGATCTTAAGACTCTAGGGTTATTACTAAGATGTCCTAGTATTGCTTAAGTGATCGTACGTCCCTTTCGAATTGACCCTTACAACTCCAACGATGGTGCTACCTATTCCTCAATAGTAGGATAGCGCTGTCTAAAGGAAACAAGAATATAAACGATCTTTTTTCGAGTAGGTAGATGCTAGTAGGTACTTGCTCAAAAATAAATTTTTTTCACACATACACTTTTCAAACAAATTTTCAAAACAACTTCGTCACACCTTTGAGGACTGATACAAGGGTTATCACGAAGTAAAACATTTTCAAAACAAAGCACACACACAAGCAATTTAAAAATGAGCAAGTACCTAAGAGCCCATGGAAAACCATGGATAGAAAGGGTGCTAACACCTTCCCTTTCTATAATCTACCCCCCGTACTCAGAATAAATCAAAAAAGGATTTTTTCTGTACTTTTTTCCTTTCCGATTGAATTAAATAAAAGTTGGTGGTGACTCTTGGTTACCGCGACATTTTGCAAACACAAACGCAAAACGCAAACCAGCATCAACCAGTCGGTTCTGCCACAATATCACACCCTATGCCATATTAGATCTCATTTCATTCTTACTTGATCTTTATCAATCTTATTTTATCTAAGACAAGTATCATCCATCTTTAGATGATGTTATTCATCAATTAGGTGACTTTTCTTGTGTATGAAGTTTCATCTTCTTACTTTGTTACTATTAAATATCATCTTGAGTTAACTTATTATACAATTCACGCATTCCATAATTCTTCAATTGTGTATTCATCATTTGACCTTTACTTATTTAAATTAAATATTCTTGTTTGTCTCCTTTGGCCACTTCCTTTGTGTGCTATGTAACCAATTTTATCCCCATGCTTGTGATGTTTGAATATGTAAAGTTAGAGGTCATTTTCTACTGACTTGGGAAATTTGACACCTTCTAAAAATGTTCCCTCTTCATTTATCCATTTCTTGTACCTCTCTCACATTTAGGGGGATGTTAGGTTGTGGTATTGACCCATTCTTGTACTAATTTTTGGATGTGCTTTAGTAGTGATTCCTTTGGGATATAAGAGTTCATATATATGTGTTATCCTTATCTTTTTTCTTCTGACTTCATACTTACTTGACACTTTATTCCATGATCACTTGATCACACACACTTGCTCCCACTTTATATCAAACCTTTGATTGAAACTAGTTTGTGTACTTTGATGTTTGTACCATGTTTTCAATGACTGATTGAATTTATTCTTGACCATGAGGTTTGTAATAAGTGTATAACATGTCTATGTCCATATATTCTCCTATTCTTTAGTGCTTAGGTTTCTATATAATTGTATGTGTGTTTATGTGATACTTGCTTTCTCTCTTATCTAAGTGTATGATTGCTTGCTTGCTTTCTTCTTCTTCTTCTTCTTATTGTTCTTATATTTGTGAAATTGCCATGTTCCCCATAGGATATATAGTTTATTATTCTATAAGTTTGAACTAAATAGACCTTAGGGTTGCTTTCCATGCATGATAACATTAGATAGATCTCCCTTTTATCCCAACTTTAGGTCCACAAGCATGACAACTTATAGGATTTAAATCCCCTTTTTTTAGTGTTTTCTCGTTTGCATCCATGTTAAAACTAAAATTTCTTCTTTTTTATTTCAAACTTCAAAACACTTAATAAATAAATAATTAGAATCAAACTTCCTTTAAGCGATGGGAAATGATAAACGAGTTTCTTCTCGATCTTATAATTCTTTCATTCTTAGTCTTTTGTATGGTTCAAATCTCAAATCCTTTTTCAAGGTAAAAAATACAAACCAATTCAAACCTTTTGCCTTCGGGCCACCTTCGGGATTTTCTTTGAAAATATTTTTTATCAAAAGGATGTGTTATTTCCACTCTTCACAATACGACGCTTGATTCTCCAAATTCCGGGTTGCAATATGCCAACTGCTAGAGTGCGAATGTAACATTATCCCCTTAAAAATACAAAACAAACCAAAACCCCTTTTTAGGTGAACTAGGAGTGCCTTTCTCTCTTATTGAACTAAGAGGGTACGTAGGCACAAAGGTTCACAACTGAGGTAGACACAACTAATAAAAACTTTCTTTTTGTATATACTTTACATGCATTCCCTTTTTGCATTAGGCTTTTGTTCTAGTGTAGAACAAATATTTGGCCAAATTCCCAGAAGAAAACTAGGAAGAGCCTACAAAAGTGAGTTTATTAGATGATTGGGGGATTTGGGAGCTACGATAGTGATGCATGCGTCCAAACATAAATTTCTTGCTTATCCCTCAAGCTAGAGCCCCTTTATATTGTGAGTGTCTTGGATTCATCAAGAGCTTCAGTTAATGAGGGACTCTTGAGTTTCATAATTGTGTAACCATCTCGGTCTCTATGAATGAATATGATTAGTGTTGTATAATGTAGCAAAGAATGCTCCACCGACGGTTACAAGATTTAATGGGCCGAGATAATGATCAATTACAAGCAGGTTCTATCCGATCATCTTCCTCTTTTGGGTTGACGATAAAGGTGAGTTGCTACACATGCTTATGGGACTTTTAATATTTCCTTAGCCGAGTTATACCCCAGGTATCTTCACCTTAATTTATTTACTAGTTTATCCTTTTCTCTTTGCTGGTTACACTATCTGGTAAGGTGCGTTATTTATAGGATGTACACATTCCCCCCTGAGTTCAAGTCCTCTCTTTGTGAGGATGCCGTATTCAGTCACATAGTCACGGAGGGTAAGATATGCATTGTCGGGTTGCTTCTCTTTTTCCTGACCCACATATCGCAGAACATATAGTCACCATTTTCTCTTTCCTGAAGTAATGATGACTCCCACCTAAACTCTTGTTCATTGGGAAACACTTCCCATGCCTATCACACTGTTCCCGGGGCTCTATTAAAGACCCTATTTTCTTCTTTCCTTTTCCATATTGGTAATTTAAGAAGACGATTATCTTTTCTAAAGAACATTTTTTCTCTCCTTTAAGTGTCTCTCCCTATTTCAAGGTATTTCCTCTTTTACTATTTCATTTAATTTTTTGCTTTTTAAATTACGGTCGTATTAAGAGAGTTTGACCATGAGAGAAACATTTTGAAACCCTCTAGTGTTGAAGAAAGAAGATAGTTATGGGACCAGTGCATGTGAGAGATGAGAGGCACTCTAGGTCAGGAGGAATTTAATCGGATCACCCAAGAGGTTTATGGTTTTACCCTTTTTTCTTTGAGTGATTTTGACCATGATTCTTCCTCCTTAGGTTTCGTAGAGCTTCTGATGTTCCCTTCCACCTCCTTTTAATTTTGTAGTCATGGGTTACAAGAACAACGTGCTCGATTATACAGAGATTGCAAAAATTAGGTCTTTGATGAGGGTCTCCGTGACTTAGGAGGAAATTGATGTTATCCCGGAATCATGTGTCCCAGGAGATTGCGTGCATGTCCTCTATCGCGTGTGTGTGTCTTTGATGATTTCCTTTATTTTTACGCCTGGGTTTTGGAAGATTTTGAAGTCCGTATACCCTTTTTCGAGTTTGAGGCTGATGTCCTAGAGGCTATGAATGTCGCACCCTAATAGCTTCGCCCCAATAGTTAGGATTTTATAAAAGCATTTGAAATTGTTTGTGAGGCGATGGACATCATTCCTATGGTCAATCTATTCTTCTCCTTCTATGAGGTAAAAGGGGCCGAGAAGCTTTCGTGGATCTAAGTCAATGGCCTTCCTCACAGAAGCTTCCTTCAAGTGTATACCTATAATTACAAAGGTTTCAAAGACCGGTTCCTGAAGGTGAAGTGTGGTCCGAGGTGCCCCCAAGTATTGTACTCTTTGGGCGGGAAACCCCATTTTCCTTTCTACTGGACATGGGTTCCTTCTCCCATATCTGGCTTTATATTTGAGAATTTGAGCAACTTGGAAGTCCAGGAATCAACTGTTCTTGATTCCTTTCGTATAATGAAGGTCAAAGGATTATTGTCTATATCCGTTGAATAGATCCCCGACTTCCTCGCTAATAGCCTTTGTTTTTGTTTAGACCATCATATATTTTTATGGAATGCTTTACATCGTCTTTTTCTTTTCTTACAGATAAAATGACATACCTTTCCATGGCTGAGCAGAAGAGGTTGATGATGGAGGCAAGGGATGCCCGGAGGACTATAGGTGGGACCTCTTTGATTAAGTCCGATGTATACAGGTTGGAGACTCAGACATCAAAAAGCGTATAGGGGTAGGTTCTAAGGCTACTTCTATTGTGCTTGAGCCCCAAGTCTCTGTCCCGACTATCCATGAGGAGGTACAACAAAGCACTGCCAAGAGAATGAAGACCTTGATGAGTGATAAAGCCTGCCGAGCTGACATGGAAATTACTTCTCTGATTGGAGAACCCGGGAACAGTCTTGCTTCTGGAGAATTTAAGTTTTGGTCCACTAGCTTCGAAGGGCTCCGTTTCTTGTATGATCATCTCAATACTACCGAGGATGTCAACAAGGTGAAGTCCAATGTCGTTAGAAGATGACACAAAATCTTAGTTCTTATCTCATGAGGTGTGCCATCCTGACCCGTGGTCTCTTTGAGTCTGCAGATGATCATAAGGAGGCGGAGACTAAGCTGAAGGGGGATATAACTCGTTTGATGGAACCCCAAAAGGCTCATTTCGAGAAGTTATCCGCCAAGGAGAAGGCCTTGGCAAAGGAGAAACACCGTCGAGAGACTCTAGAATCTGAGAATAAAGTCACTCTTACCCAGGTTAACGAGCGGTTGAAGGCAGAGAAGGCCTCCAATGATGAGTTAAAAGCTACTACTGCTAACTTGAAGGAAGCTCTGAAGAAGTCCCAGGTGGACGTTTTTTCTTCCGTTGATGAGGCATTCGAGTGAGTAAAAGATCAGGTGTTATGCCTTCATCCCGGCCTGGCCATATCAGAGATGAACTTTTTCAAGGTCGTGTGTGATGCCCGCCTAATTGATCTTGAAGAAGTGGAGAAGACTCCCTCTCCTCAGTCAAATCCCGAGGATCCTACTGTTGAGGAAAATGTCAACAATGATGCCAAGAAGGAAGACCCTTAGTTATGATATTATGGTGTTGTTTTGTTTGGTATTGTTAGTAATCTAATAAGGATGCAATTATGTAATGCTTTTGTGAGGAGTGATTTTTTTCCATCCTTTTTGTTGTCCTTGGACTATTGCCTCCGGGCTTATCGCCTCCGGGCTTTGTACTTTTGATGGATCTCTGTGACCTTTTATGTAATCGTTGTTTTTCGTTTATCTGCACTCTCACATTTATGACTTGTATGCAGTTTTTTTTAAGATAACTCGATATATGTATAAGCCACTCGGGTACGGAGTCCATTGGGTTGAACATGTTCGATCATGTATTTCTGAGCATTATCTTTACTAGCAATTTTAGACATTTGTTATGCCGTACAACGTGTACCATTTGAAATATGGTCATACTGGTTTGGTATTATGAATGTTTTTATGAACGCGACCCAGATGAGGGGAGTAGTTTGAAGAACTCGACCCAAATTAAGGGAGTATGTTTATAAAGAACTCGAACCAGATGAGGGGAGTATTTTGAAGAACCTGTCCTCGGTGATGGGAGCTGTTTGAGAACTTGACCCTGATGAGAGGGGTATGTTTATGAAGAACTCGACCCTGATGAGGGGAGTGTTGAATGGAGTTTTATGAGAGCCGTAAAGTGCGCTTCGACTTTTTTCTGCAACAGAGCCCCTTGTAAGGGTTGGCCGAGTAGGTCCAGAGCCTTAGCAAGGTTGAAGCCGAGTTGCGAGAGGCGTAAAGTGTGCTTCAACTTTTTTCTGGAACAGAGCCCCTTGTAAGGGTTGGATGAGTAGGTCTAGATCCTTAGTGAGGTGGTAGGCAAGTTGCAAGAGGCGTAAAGTGAGCTTTGAATTTTTGCCAGAACAGAGCCTCTTGTAAGGGTTGGCCAAGTAAGTTCAGAGCCTTAGCAAGGTTGAAGTCGAGTTGCAAGAGGCGTAAGGTTTGTTTCAAATTTTTTCCAAAACAGAGCCCCTTGTAAGGGTTGGCCGAGTAGATCAAGAGCCTTAGTGAGTTTGAAGCCGAGTTGCAAGACGTGTAAAGTGTGCTTCGGCTTTTTTCCGGACCAGAGCCCTTTGTAAGGGTTGGCCGATTAGTTCCAGAGCCTTAGCGAGGTTGAAGCCGAGTTGCGAGAGGTGTAAATTATGCTTAGACTTTTTTCCATAATAGAGCCCCTTGTAAGGGTTGTCCGAGTAGGTCCAGAGCCTTAGCGAGGTTGAAGCCGAGTTTACAATAGAGGTATTTACATACATTTGTTTTTATTTTTAGGTTCATCATTAAAAACCCTTTCCCTTACAAGGGAAAAGAGTGCATCCCGTACATTTATTTAGTTGTCTCCTTATATAGTTTTTAGCTAAAGTAAAGCGTGAGGTTGGCTACATTACATGTCCTAGGAATCTCTACCCCGTCCAAAGTTTCTAATTTGTATGCTCCATTTTTCAACTTGTGAAGTATCCGGTAGGGGCCTTCCCAATTTAGAGATAACTTTCCCTTATTTTTAGGTTCTGTGATCTTTTTGAGTACCAGATCTCCTGGTTGAAAACCTCTCTGCCTGACTTTTAAGTTGAGCATCTTAGCTAATCTTCTCTTTACTGCGAACTATCGAACTCGTGCCATTTTTTGGATTTCCTGCATCATGTCGGCCGAACTATTCAAGTCATCTTTGTTGGTTTCTTCATCCAAGTGTTCCCTCCTCCAAGTATGGGTGTTTACCTCGTCCCATATCATGGTGTCCTCCCTGTACACCATCCGGAAAGGCATTTCTCAAGTAGTGGAGTGGGAGTTTTATGGTATGACCAAAGGATCTCCGACAAGTATTCGGCCCATAGTCCCTTTGCATCGTTCAACTTATTTTTCATTCCTTTCAGGATGATATTGTTGCCCGCTTCGACTTGACCGTTGGCTTGAGGGTGTTCCACCGATGTGAACCTGTTTTGGATCCCTAAGTCGCTGCAGAATTCTACCACAGTCGAGCTTGCAAATTGTGTTCTGTTGTCGGAAACTATGATTATGGGAAATCCGAACCTGCAAATAATGGTTTTCCAATAGAAGTGACGTACTCTTTCGGCGGTAATGTGAGCTACAGGATCGACTTCCAGCCATTTTGTGAAGTAGTTGATAGCTACAATAAGAAATTTTAACTTCCCGAGTGCTACGGGAAATGGTCTCAGTATGTCTTCTTCCCATTGATAGAACGACAATGGAGAGAATATGGAGTATAGTAATTCTACTGGGGAGTGTATGAGTGGTGAGTATACCTGGCACTTGTAACATTTTCTTAAGAATTCAACGCAGTCCTGTAACATTCAGGGCCAATGATATCCAACTCGGAGTATCTTCGTGGTCAAGGTTCTTCTTCCGATGTGGCTTCCCCATGATCCTTTGTGGACCTCCTTCATTACTAAGGATCTCCCCATTTTGTATAGTATGTCAGACACTATCAAATAGCGAAAGGATACCTTCTTTATGCGCCTAGCTTCGTTCGCGTCTTTTGGCAAGGTTCCCTGTGTTAGGTATTAGATTATCAGGTCCATCCAACCGGTGACGTGCTCGATCAACATGGTTTCTTCATGCTCGATGCTAGGCTTTTCTAAGATCTCTTGTATCATAGTTTTATTTAACACCGGTCCTTTGGTATTAGCGAGTCGGGCTAGTACATCGGCCCGTATGTTCTCTTCCCTAGGGATGTGATTAATCTCAAACTATTCAAATATTTTTGACATCCCCTGCGCTATCTGGAGATATTTCAATAGTGTTGAGTCCCTTATCTGGTACTCTCCTTTCATCTTCCCTGTAATTAATTGAGACTCAATGTTAGCGGTTAGATGGGTGACTCCCACCTCCCTATCCAATTTCATCCCTGCTACGAGGGCTTCGTATTAGGCTTGGTTATTGTTAACCTGAAAGTTGATACTCAAAGAGTATTCCAGTGTAAAATTGTCGGGTCCTTTGAGGACGACCCTGGCCCCGCTTCCCTTAAGGTTGGATGAACCATCTATATGAAGGGTCCACCTGCTCGTATTTTCTTTAGGTGTCGGGTCGCTTAGTCCCACTACAAAGTCAGTTAGTGACTGTGACTTGGTGGCGATTCTCAGGGTGAACTTGATATCATATTCTGACAACTCTACTGCCCACGTAACCATCGTGTCGACCATACACGACTTCTTCAATATCTGCTTGATAAGGTAATTTGTTTTCACGGTTATTGGATGACCCTAGAGGTAATTTCTTAACTTTTGGGCCGTCATAATCAATGCCAACGACAACTTTTCAATCTTCTGGTAATGCAGCCCAGCTCCTTTCAAAACCTTGCTAACAAAGTATACCGGTCTTTCCCCCTCTTCTCCTTCTTGGATGGGTACTGAGCTTATAGCTGTTTTGGAACTCGCCGGGTATAAGATCAAGGGTGCATTATCTTCCGGTCTCATCATAATCGTTGGACATGATATAATGTATTTTACTCTTTGAAAAGATTCCTCGCATGATGCCGTCCATTAAAAATCTTCTGACTTCTTGAGGGCTATGAAGAAGTGGACTGCCCTGTCCCTTGAGCCTAACAACAATCGGGACAAGGCAGCCAATCTTCCCGTCAATTGTTGTACTTCCTTTTTTGAAGATGGATTGCGCATATCTATGGATGCTTGACACTAGTTAGGGCTGGCTTCTATTCCCCGGTTTGTGAGCATGAACCTTAGGAACTTGCCAGCTTGAACTTTGAAGATACATTTGTATGGGTTAAGCCTCATGTCGTACTGCCTTATAGATGCGAACGTTTATTTCAAGTCTATCACGTGTCTTTTTTCAAGAGTGGTTTTGACGACCATGTCCTCTACGTATACCTCCAAGTTCCTGCCGATTTGAGTGGCAAATACTTTATCCACTAACCACTGGCAGGTGGCTCATGCGTTCTTCAGATTGAACGATATCACTTCGTAATAATAGTTTCTCCGGTTGTTGGCTCCTAAATTCGACACCCTTGTTTTATTAATGTCAGCCATTAAAGCTGAAGGATGTTTTCGACTAGCTAGGTCTGTCGAAATGCCCATCGAAAGATGGCAAGGTACTTAAAAGATTTCTTCCAAGGGAGAAGTTGGTTGCCTTCGACGTCGAGGGAGTTTGTCGTCGAAGATGCTTCTCGACGAAGGTGTTCGATGGTTCAGAGTGGAGCAGTTTGAAATTCAAGTGTTTGGAGGGAAAACGGTTTCCAGCGGTTACCAAGTGCGACGTGCGAAGATCTAGAGCGTCGAACGCTGAGAACATGCCAAGTGGAATCATCTCGAAGCAGTGTAACTGCCCGACGGTTACTTGGGATGTTTTAGTATAAATAGTAGTAGTCATGTAGTTTCTCGGGTGTGTTCACAATTCTATACAAAGTCACTCATATAGATTCGAGTACCCAGCGTGTGAGAAAGAATTGTTGAGAAATGTATGTGTGAAACACCAACTTTATTAATCAAAGTCATTTACTTTCCCAGAAATTTACTTGCTTTCTTCTTTACTTTCCTGTCGAACCCTTTCATTTAAAAGCCTTATTTATTTTACCAAGTCCTTTCTTCATGCAATTTATTTAGAGCCTCTTTATTTTATTGTCATTTAACTATTATCCAATTTAATCAAACTTCAAAATCAACCTATGTCCTAGGATCAATCTGATCGATCCTGCGAGTAACCAAATAAGTAACCATTTGGAGGATCAGCGGTTGTTTACCAAATACCAAGGTAAACAAATTGGCACACCTGGTGGGACTGTGTGTTGGTTGTTGAAAATAATCTCATCTTTTCGAGGAGTTTTGTATGTTATTGAGAAGTGGTAGAATATACACTAACGGTAACAATACTGCCAGAAGAAGGGAAGAGATGGCGAATCCTCCAAACAATAATGAAATCCCACAAACGAATGTGGGAGCAACGGTTAGTACGACCGTAAGTGAAGCGACAACTGTTGGTTCGACACCAGCAGTAACGGTCACAGCAACGGGGCCATTACTTTCGTTAACGGGCCCCAGGATGCCTTTGGGAACTCCCCCACCAAGGGGAAATTTAGGCACGAGGCCTTTTGTTCCCCCAGGATTTATGCCACTCTATGGTATGCCAACTTCTGAAGTGGCTAGCCTGACGAATGCTGCGTCCACTTTTTCAGACCCTTTAGTGAGTGCCTCTTCGCCACTCCAAGGTTCTGGAGTAGGCATGGCGAATAGAAATAGGACCCAACTCTTAGGAGGAACGTCCCAAGTAGCCCATGGCCTTACAAATGCCTCAACAGCAGTCTTGAGGCAACAAATGGACGAAAGCAACCATGATATGGTGCAAATGTTGGCACAAACTTTGAGTACAGTGCTAAACCCTCTAATACAAAACACTACTCAATCGAATCAGCAAGTGACAGCGCAAATGACGCGCTTGACTGATTTCTTTGGAGTACCCCAACCTGTTCGACAGCCCCAAAGGGCGCAAATAAGGGGAAACCAGGGGATATTCTTAGAGGAAGAAACCACCATCAACCAGGCTCAACAGCCTGTCGAAGAAAACCTTAGGGCACGATTGGAGAAACCCGTCGAGGAACCTAGGGTAATAACCCCAGAGGTAAGGTTAATTAACAGAAACCAAAATGCTGACGAAGTAGTCCAGCATATCCAATACCAGAATACGGGTTTGGAAAATAATCTGGCAACCATGATCGAAAGGATCATGACTCAAAATGGGATGAACATGGGCTTTCGAAGGCCCAACTTTACATCTCCATTGTCAGAGTACGTGTTACAGACAGACTTACCTCCTAGATGCAAAGTCCCCAAATTTACTAAGTTCTCTGGGGACACGACAGAATCTACTGTCGAGCATGTGGCGAGATACTTGATCGAAGCAGGTGACATTTCGAATAACGAAAACCTGAGGATCAAGTACTTCCCAAGTTCTTTAACAAAGAACGCTTTTACTTGGTTTACAACTCTTCCCCCCAATTCGATCCATCATTGGACCCAGTTGGAAAGATTGTTCCATGAACAATTCTACATGGGGCAAACCAAGATAAGCCTGAAAGAATTGGCCAGTGTGAAGAGACGTTTCACTGAACCTATAGACGAATATCTAAATAGGTTTAGGTTGCTCAAGGCGAGATGCTTTACACAAGTGCCAGAACATGAGTTAGTCGAAATAGCCGCAGGCGGTTTAGATTATTCCATTAGGAAGAAGCTAGACACCCAATACCTGAGAGACATGGCCCAACTGGCCGATAGAGTTCGACAGGTAGAACGCCTCAAAGCTGAAAAAGCAAAGGCGACGAAAACTCACAAGAGAGAGAGGATAGCGTATGTTGAGATGGATGACGAAGATCCAGAATCCTTCGACGATACTTTAGCTGTCGAAGAAGGAGAAGTCGATTTAGCAGAACTGAAACAAGGGCCACCATACTCTTGTAAACTGTTAGTCCCCTCAAGTGGGAAAAATCCCATTGGTCCAGAAAGGACCAACGATAGGTTCCCCAAAAAGACTTATAGTTTTGACATCACAAAATGTGATGAAATATTCGACTTGCTTGTTAAAGATGGCCAAATGATAGTACCCCCAGGGGTAAAAGTGCCTCCTCTTAATCAAAGAAAGAAGAGAGGTTTTTGCAAATATCATAATTTTTTGGGCCATAAAACTTCTCAATGTTTTCTTTTCAGGAATCTTGTGCAAGACGCTATCGAAGAAGGGAGGTTGAAGTTTGCTGACAAAACCCCCATGGCTGTCGACTCAAATCCATTGCAGGCTGAAGCCCACTATGCTGAGCCCTCTGAGGTGAACGTGATAGAAGCAACCAGGAGCCAGTCAAAGAAGCCAGGAATCACAATGGTCGAAGTCTCAAAGGACCACATCAACATGCCAATCTTTGGCAGTTTTTCTGGAAATTTATCCAGGAAAACAATTGAGGCAGTTCAGAAAGCGGTCAAAAGCCCGAAGTTGGAGACCGCTGAAGCACAAAAAACTGGACCAAAACCCAGTTCCCACTTGGCCACAGTTCAAGGCCAGACGGAGAATCTGGAGATACAAATGAAGCAGTTAACTCTTGCTAACAAAGATACAATGAATATCAACATGGTCGAACTTTCTGACCCAAAAGCATCAGAAGATGCCATGAGGCAAGAACAAGCTAATAAGACTGCTTTCCCTCGGGAAAATGAAAATTTGGCAGATTTTCTACAAAGATGCCAGAAAAAGAAATCAGAGGTGATATTGTGTCCAAGATGCAGTTCGATCTTTGACAAAAAGGTTGCTGAGCACATTCAAGGCGTAAGAGCAGCGAATAAGAGAAGGGAAAATGTTGATCTTCGACATGATCCCAGAAGAGCCTCCCAAAGAGGTTCAAACCAAGAAAAAAGGCCATTGACTTTTAGGCCTCCCACAAATGTGCCAGTAGATACTTGGTACAAAACCTCTGGTCGAAAAAGGCCAAGTGAGGAGAGATGGAACTCTTTCGACGTGCCAAGGGGTTCCTCTTTGACTCAAAAGAAAGAGCCTCAGGTTGCTGCACCTAAAGTTGCACAAGTGTCAAGCAACTACAAAGGTAAAAATCCCATGTCTCGATCTCAATGGAGGAGATACCAAAGGAGACGAAAAGCTGAAAGGGAGGCTGCCAACGAACCAAAGGCAGAAACCAGTTCGAACGTTCCTCAAAGGAGGCAAAGGAAACCTCTAGAAAGAGAGCCAGTAACCAATAGGCTAGTTTGGCCTAACCAAGGTGAAGTCGAAGACGAAGACGATTCTGAGTCTGATGATACTTTGGACATAATGGTGAATATAGTCTCAGTGCTGCCCAGAGAATTCAACCGACAGGTGGAGGTCGAAGTAAGTGACTGGGAAGTGGAACAAGAAATGGCCAAACACAGGCCAGTGTGCTATTTCGTCATGGACAATGGCACCACTGAGGAACAAAATGGGTTCTTCGAGCCACCTACAGAGGCGATGAAAAATCACCTCAAGCCTTTATTTATAAGGGCTAAACTCGAAGAAACTACTGTGAATAAAATTTTGGTGGATTGCGGGGCGACCATCAACATTATTCCTCACTCTATGCTAAGGAAAATTGGCAAAAGGGATGAGGACATTAAGCCTCACAACATGGTCCTGTCGAACTATGAGGGCGGCATAGGGATCACTATGGGAGTGATCCAGCTGGATATCAAAGTAGGATCTATCCTTCGACCAACGATGTTTATGGTCATATCGGCCAAACCTAACTACAATCTTTTGTTGGGCCGTGAATGGATTCATGGTGTTGGAGCTGTTCCATCATCAATGCACCAGAGGCTGCTCCTATGGCGTCCAGATGGGATGGTCGAAAACATAGAGGCAGATCAAAGCTACTACCTGGGTGAAGTGAATCACCTGGGGTTGGCAGATTTCGACAAAAACTTGGCTCACATAGGGCCATGTCCAACACCTGACTTCGACATGGCGCCAGCGCCAAACACTTTTTGTTCCCTATACCTGCATCCTGAGCATGGTTTCCAATGGGACAGAGAAGACTTGTCCCACATAGACTTCAGTGGGTTAACTGATATCCAACCAACTGGTTGGGGAAGTGAATTCAATGATAATGACTGAGTCACAATCTTTGAAGCGAATTTCGGCTTATGTAGCCGAAACTAAGATGATAACGGCTCTCGAAGCCGAAGTAAAGTACATGGCCACACAGGCCAATGATCAACAGTTATCTGCTGCAGGTCCAGGAAAGGATTTCGATCCAAAACCCCCTGATATCATGCCAGAAGAAATGCAGGAACAGAGGCTCGACGCCATCTATGACGATGAGCCTTTGGGCTTCGAAAAGGACCCCTTGGCGAACAACATTAAAATGTTAGCGCAAGATCCTTTAGAAGAAATCAACTTAGGCGAAGGGTCAGAGAAAAGGCCAACTTACATCAGCGCCAAAATTGATCCAGAACTTAGGTTGGAAGTAATCCAATTGCTGAAAGAGTTCAAAGACTGTTTTGCATGGGATTATGACGAAATGCCTGGTCTCGACAGAGGATTGGTAGAACTTCAGTTGCCAATCAAACCTGGGAAGAAGCCAATCAAGCAAAATCCAAGGCGCTTCGCCCCAGAGATACCGTCGAAGATCAAGACGGAGGTCAAAAGACTGCTGAAATGCAAGTTCATACGTGTTACAAGGTATGTCGAATGGATTGCAAACATTGTGCCAGTAATTAAGAAAAATGGTACGTTAAGGGTGTGCATAGATTTCAGAGATTTGAATGCTGCTACACCCAAAGATGAATATCCTATGCCTGTGGCGGAAATGCTAGTCGATTCTGCCGCTGGCTATGAATACCTGAGTATGCTCGATGGTTATTCAGGATATAATCAAATATTCATTGCTGAAGAGGATGTGTCGAAAACAGCTTTTCGATGCCCTGGGGCCTTAGGCACTTACGAATGGGTAGTGATGCCTTTTGGCCTAAAGAACGTTGGGGCAACGTACCAGCGAGCAATGAACACTATCTTCCATGATTTTATTAACACTTTCATGCAAGTATATATTGATGACATTGTTATAAAGTCTGTTTCCAGGAAGAATCATATTGACCACCTTCGACAATCATTCGAAAGAATGAGAGAACATGGTCTGAAGATGAACCCTTTGAAGTGTGCGTTCTGTGTGAAAGCTGGAGATTTCTTGGGCTTCGTTGTCCACAAGAAAGGAATCGAAATCAACCAGAACAAGACGAAGGCAATTCTGGAAGCAAAAGCGCCATCGAATAAGAAGGAACTGCAATCTCTGTTAGGTAAGATAAATTTCTTAAGGAGATTCATATCTAATCTAAGTGGGAAAGCTCAGGCCTTTTCACCCTTACTTCGACTGAATAAAGAAGGGTTCGAATGGGGGCAAGAGCAACAAGAAGCCTTCGACAAAATCAAAGGGTACCTCACTAAGCCACCTATTTTGGTGCCTCCTTGTAGCAATAGGAGTATGAGATTGTACATAGCTGCATCCGACAAAACTTTGGGAAGCATGTTAGCCCAAGAGGATGAGAATGGAGTCGAAAGACCCATTTACTATCTCAGTAGAGTTTTGAACGATGCAGAAACTAGATATAGTGAAGTTGAAAAATTGTGTCTATGTCTGTATTTCTCTTGTACAAAACTCAAGCAATATATAAAACCAGTTGATGTGTATGTTTCGTCTCATTTTGATGTTTTCAAGTATATGTTGTCGAAACCTATCTTGCACAGTCGAATTGGCAAGTGGGCATTAGCATTAACTGAATACTCCTTGACCTTTATGCCTCTTAAGGCAGTAAAAGGACAAGTGGTTGCAGATTTCATAGTCGACCACTCAATTCAAGTTGAGGATATTAATTATGTGGAGATAGAGCCTTGGAAATTCTACTTCGATGGTTCCAGCCATAAAGATGGAACAGGGGTAGGAGTCTTGATTATTTCTCCAGATAAAATTCCAACAACATTCAAGTACAAAATATCAGGTTCTTGTTCGAACAATGAGGCTGAGTATGAAGCTCTAATTACTGGCCTTGAGATATTGTTGGAATTGGGGGCAACTCGAGTCGAAATAATGGGAGACTCAGAGTTAGTCATTAAGCAAGTCACAAAGGAATATAAATGCATAAGAGAGAATCTCATTATGTACTTTGTGATAGCAAATCGTTTATTGAAAAAATTTGAAACGATCAATATTCGACACATACCCAGAGTCGAAAATTAAATAGCCAACGACTTGGCACAGATTGCATCTGGGTATAAGATTTCAAAAACGAGATTGCAAAGAGCAATCGAAGTTCGAGAAAAGATAAAAGCAACTTGTCTATCACCAACAGACTTGGAATCGACGAGACTAGGATATGCTGATCAAAGTAACTTCGAAATTTCGTTCATAGATAATTTATCAGAGCAAGATTGGAGGAAACCCATTGTGGACTATCTTCAAAATCCAGGAGCTTCGACAGAATGAAAAACGAAGTACAGGGCGTTGAGTTATGTACTCATGGGTAATGAGTTATTCAAGAAAACGCCTGAAGGGGTATTGCTAAAATGCTTAAGTGAAACTGAGGCATACATAGCCCTTTCGACTACGCACGCTGGAGCATGTGGGGCTCACCAAGCAGGCCATAAGATGAAATGGTTGTTGTTTCGACAAGGACTATATTGGCCCACTATGCTAAAAGATTGTGTTGAGTTCTCCAAAGGTTGTCAAGAGTGTCAAGTCCATACAGGCATCCAACATGTACCAGCAAGCGAACATCACTCGATAGTGAAGCCTTGGCCCTTTAGAGGATGGGCGTTGGACCTCATTGGAGAGATTCGACCAGCATCATCAAAGAGTCAGAAATACATACTGGTAGGCATTGATTACTTTACTAAGTGGATCGAAGCTATCCCTTTAGTCAATGTAGACCAAGAAAATGTCATTGAATTTATTCAAAAGAACATTATCTTTAGGTATGGAATCCCTGAGACGATAACAACCGATCAAGGATCAGTTTTCACTGGTCGAAAGATGCAGGAATTTGCTCAGGAAACAGGTTTCAAACTCCTAACATCAACGCCTTATTATGCAAAGGCAAATGGTCAAGTCGAAGCAGCAAACAAAGTAGTGATTGGCTTGATAAAAAAGCATGTTGGGAATAAACCAAAGAATTGGCATAAGACGTTAGACCAGATTCTGTGGGCTTGTCGAACGTCCCCAAAAGAAGCCACAGGTACGACACCGTATAGGCTAACTTTTGGCCATGATGCAGTGTTGCCAGCAGAAATTTGTCTTCAATCTGCAAGGGTTCAGAGGCATTATGATATTCCCTATGAAATTTATTGGAACATGATGTTAGACGAACTGGTGGATTTAGACGAAGAGAGATTGCGCGCTCTTGACCTACTCAGGCTTCAGAAGAAAAGAGTAGAAGACTCTTATAATAAAAAGGTAAAACCTAAGGTATTTTTGCCTGAAGAACTAGTTTGGAAGGTAATTCTTCCCATGGATCGAAGGGATCGAAGCATGGGGAAATGGTCACCCAAATGGGAAGGACCATTCAGAGTTATCCAAACTTTTTCTGGTGGAGCCTATGAAGTCGAAGAGTTAGGTGAAGATAAAAGGCTCTTGAGAGTAAATGGTAAATATTTGAAAAAATACAAACCTACACTCCAAGAGATAAAAATAAAATAATAAAATAACAAGACTAAATTAACCATAAAAAGCCAAAATGGAAATTTTTTATAAATTTTAGCCAAGATGGCAATGTTGTCGAATATAGATTACAAAATATGGTTACGAAAGCTGAATCAATCAGAAGGGAACAGAGTCCTTGAGTCGAAGGTATTTGACTTGCTGCAGCTCCAATCTTTTCTTGCACCAGGCATTCTCCTGCACAAGCTTGGCAATCTGAGCGTCGAAGCCTTGGGCCTTCTCAGCAAATTCCAGGCCCTGTTTGATTTCAGTCTGACTCTCGGTGTCTGAGACGGTCGAAAGAAGTTCCTCCTTGCGTTTAGTGTTGGCATTTATCTTAGCCTCTATTTCTTTGATTTGTTCCCTGAAGGAAGCATTCTCTCGATCGATGGCATCGACTTCTTCCTGCGTAGATGCTTTTTGCTTCGACAACTCCGCAATTCGAGAAGTCGTCTCCGAAATAGCAGTCCATGCAGAAGAGCTTTTGCCATATAACACCTCAAGCTGACTATTAAAGCCCCTTTGGCGCCTATAATCTGCTGAGACTTGATCAATCATGGAGTGTAACTCCATGATCAAGCCTGAAACTTCTGGAGCTACAGCTAACAAGTCGACAGCATTCAAAACATCCCTCAAGTATGATGGAGCAGTGGGGTCCCCCTCTAAAGCCTTCATCAAGTCGTTCTTGAAAAACTGGGCCTTAACCTTCGCTAAAGCTTCATCAAGAGGAGAGGTTTCAGTGGACTTCCCCGACAGGGTAGGAACCTCCTGACTAGCATCAGACGAACTCTTGCTCTCGATGATTGCGTTGAGATAGCTAACAGGGTCAGTTTGTTTCAAGAGTTCTAAGTCCTCTTTCGACCTGTGCTTCGTTGAGGTAACAGCCCTTGCAACAGCATTGTCTTGGGTTTGAGGCTGTTGAGTGTTAGGTGTCTCGACTTGTTCCCCTTCGACTCGGACTGGGGCAGTACCAGCGTCATCTTGGTGCCCTTCGCCAGCGTCACCTTGGTGCCCTTCGCCAGTGTCACCTTGGTTCTCTTCGCCAGCGGCACCTTGGTTTTCTTCGCCAGCATTGCCACGGTCCCCTTCGTCACGATTCTCTTCCGACAGATCCACCACCTGAACCTCTTTTGGCTGTTGTTCTTCCATTTGAGGGTCTTCTGTGGGTTTTTCTACCGTCTCAGCATTGGCCTCATTTATTTCAGTATGGGCTTCGTCATTTTCCAAGCCTTTTTCTTGTGGCCTACTGAGTTCAGCAGACTCCAGTGTTTCAGAAGTCCTGGTAGGCATTGATTACTTTACTAAGTGGATCGAAGCTATCCCTTTAGTCAATGTAGACCAAGAAAATGTCATTGAATTTATTCAAAAGAACATTATCTTTAGGTATGGAATCCCTGAGACGATAACAACCGATCAAGGATCAGTTTTCACTGGTCGAAAGATGCAGGAATTTGCTCAGGAAACAGGTTTCAAACTCCTAACATCAACGCCTTATTATGCACAGGCAAATGGTCAAGTCGAAGCAGCAAACAAAGTAGTGATTGGCTTGATAAAAAAACATGTTGGGAAGAAACCAAAGAATTGGCATAAGACGTTAGACCAGATTCTGTGGGCTTGTCGAACGTCCCCAAAAGAAGCCACAGGTACGACACCGTATAGGCTAACTTTTGGCCATGATGCAGTGTTGCCAGCAGAAATTTGTCTTCAATCTGCAAGGGTTCAGAGGCATTATGATATTCCCTATGAAATTTATTGGAACATGATGTTAGACGAACTGGTGGATTTAGACGAAGAGAGATTGCGTGCTCTTGACCTACTCAGGCTTCAGAAGAAAAGAGTAGAAGACTCTTATAATAAAAAGGTAAAACCTAAGGTATTTTTGCCTGAAGAACTAGTTTGGAAGGTAATTCTTCCCATGGATCGAAGGGATCGAAGCATGGGGAAATGGTCACCCAAATGGGAAGGACCATTCAGAGTTATCCAAACTTTTTCTGGTGGAGCCTATGAAGTCGAAGAGTTAGGTGAAGATAAAAGGCTCTTGAGAGTAAATGGTAAATATTTGAAAAAATACAAACCTACACTCCAAGAGATAAAAATAAAATAATAAAATAACAAGACTAAATTAACCATAAAAAGCCAAAATGGAAATTTTTTATAAATTTTAGCCAAGATGGCAATGTTGTCGAATATAGATTACAAAATATGGTTACGAAAGCTGAATCAATCAGAAGGGAACAGAGTCCTTGAGTCGAAGGTATTTGACTTGCTGCAGCTCCAATCTTTTCTTGCACCAGGCATTCTCCTGCACAAGCTTGGCAATCTGAGCGTCGAAGCCTTGGGCCTTCTCAGCAAATTCCAGGCCCTGTTTGATTTCAGTCTGACTCTCGGTGTCTGAGATGGTCGAAAGAAGTTCCTCCTTGCGTTTAGTGTTGGCATTTATCTTAGCCTCTATTTCTTCGATTTGTTCCCTGAAGGAAGCATTCTCTCGATCGATGGCATCGACTTCTTCCTGCGTAGATGCTTTTTGCTTCGACAACTCCGCAATTCGAGAAGTCGTCTCCGAAACAGCAGTCCATGCAGAAGAGCTTTTGCCATATAACACCTCAAGCTGACTATTAAAGCCCCTTTGGCGCCTATAATCTGCTGAGACTTGATCAATCATGGAGTGTAACTCCATGATCAAGCCTGAAACTTCTGGAGCTACAGCTAACAAGTCGACAACATTCAAAACATCCCTCAAGTATGATGGAGCAGTGGGGTCCCCCTCTAAAGCCTTCATCAAGTCCTTCTTGAAAAACTGGGCCTTAACCTTCGCTAAAGCTTCATCAAGAGGAGAGGTTTCAGTGGACTTCCCCGACAGGGTAGGAACCTCCTGACTAGCATCGGACAAACTCTTGCTCTCGATGATTGCGTTGAGATAGCTAACAGGGTCAGTTTGTTTCAAGAGTTCTAAGTCCTCTTTCGACCTGTGCTTCGTTGAGGTAACAGCCCTTGCAACAGCATTTTCTTGGGTTTGAGGCTGTTGAGTGTTAGGTGTCTCGACTTGTTCCCCTTCGACTCGGACTGGGGCAGTACCAGCGTCATCTTGGTGCCCTTCGCCAGCGTCACCTTGGTTCCCTTCGCCAGTGTCACCTTGGTTCTCTTCGCCAGCGGCACCTTGGTTTTCTTCGCCAGCATTGCCACGGTCCCCTTCGTCACGATTCTCTTCCGACAGATCCACCACCTGAACCTCTTTTGGCTGTTGTTCTTCCGTTTGAGGGTCTTCTGTGGGTTTTTCTACCGTCTCAGCATTGGCCTCATTTATTTCAGTATGGGCTTCGTCATTTTCCAAGCCTTTTTCTTGTGGCCTGCTGAGTTCAGCAGACTCCAGTGTTTCAGAAGTCCTTGGCGGTGAGCTTTCAGTGGTGTCCTGAGGAAGGAAAGAGGGAGAATCTTCAGAAATCGAAAGAGACATAATCGAATGTAGGTATCTACACCTAAGTTACAAAAAGGTCTAAGAGATTACCTGTAAATTAGCTTCAGTCCCAGGGCTGGAATTGTCGCTTTCGACAGGCTTATTGAGAAGAATGTTTAGTTCCTCCTCCGTTGGCTCCTCAATGATCACTGGAGGTGGCCTGGGCTTTCTCCCAGCAACCTTTATTCTAATTGTTCGACCCTCAGGAGCAGGAGCAGGAGCGTCCTTCGTCAGCTTTCGCCTTTTTAGAGGAGCAGGGGGAGAATCACCTTCTTCATCGCTCTCAGATTCGACCACCAGTGCTGGCCGTTTCTTGGGCGAAGGTGCCTAAAAAACCAATGGGAATTCGACTTAGCAATTGCATCGAAAGTCAAAAATCGAAAGCCAGAAGAAAATAATGAAAGTCTGGTTACCGATACAGAAGGCTTCTTCGAAGGGCCTTCCCCCTGTTGGTTGGTTGTGGTTTTCATCGGCGTTGTAGTCTTTGCCGGCGGTGGAGGTTTTGTTGAGGGGCCTCCTCCCTGTTGGCTTTCTGCAGCCTTCTTGGCTACAGGCTTTCAAACAACTGAAATCAAATAAATAGTTAACAGGCTAGCAGTCGAAAGAGAAAGACAAAGTAATGTGAAAGGATGAACTTACATTTCTTTATTTTGTCCAACACAAGGACAAAAGATTTCTGAAGCTCATCCACGAAGTCCTTCTCGTCGAAAAACTCCTCAGCGTAATAACTTTTCCACCACTCCTCGAAGGATGGTGAGCAAAGAAAGTTGAGCTGGTAGTCAAACAACGAGAGAACTGTTCGACCAGCATATCTTCCGATATGTTTAGTGGCAGCTTCTTCGGTGTAATCATTGCAGAAGTACAACATAGACTTCTCTCTTGGAAAAATTGGAGAAGGTAGGGTTTGAATAATACCAAACTGGCGAGATACCAGGTTTGGTTGGTATGCAATCAGACTCAAGTGAGTCTTAGAGCTCCTGAATCGAAGAGGCATGATCCTTGGTGTGAGGAACGCCTCCCACATTATTGTATGTTCGTCAACATTAGGACCACTCGACGTCCTTGGATGTGGCCTTGTGAACCATGCCGGGCCTACCTTCCGTCGAGAAAATGGAGCCATAGTCGAAACAAACTCTTTCCTTCGAGCAAACTTCAGAACGAAGTTGGTGAAAGTTTGCTGAAACTCCAGTCCATCTTCCATAGGCGTCAACAGAGCCAGTCTGGTTCCTTCGACGCGTCTGTTCGCTATCTCTGGAGCCTGCTCGTTTATTTGAACCTTCTTAGGCAAGAAAGATTCGAAGGTGGCATTGAGCCACAGTTGGAGCAGCCAAAAAGGCCCAGCAAGTAGCAAACTGGCCCTGTTCTCGATAATTTTTAGAAGAGTCGCCCCATTACTAATCGAATCATAGAGGCTAGCCAAAATCAATTCTGCCAAACAGATATTTTGGCCATGATGGAGTTGAGTGGCGAGAGTGACCATCTTCTTGGTCACCTGTAAGGACTTCGAGCAAAAAACAAAGCGAGTCAGCCATAAGGCTAGAAACGCTATGTGTTCGACATCCGACACCGTATCTGTCGACCTGTCGTGGTAGTGATTGATGAAGGTGGTATAGGTTGGTTTGGTGGCAGAAAATCCAATTTGATCCTCCGACATCTCCTCCGGATCGAAGTAGTCCCCGGTGGGTCGAAGGCCAGTGATAGCGGCCACATCGAAGAGTGTAGGAGTCAGCATCCCACAGGGAAGATGGAAAGTAAAGTGGGAGTAGTCCCAGAAAAGTAGAGAAGCTATCAACATCTCCGGAGAATAGTTCAAACCTGTCTTCGACAGCATCACCAGGTCGAAAATCCCCATATCTTTCCAGATCGAAGCTTGGCGTTTCTCCATCTTTTCCAGCCAAGCAACGTAATCAGGAGTAAGGCTAGGACCAGACCTGAAAGCCCTAACACCTTTGTTGAAGAAACGAAGGTCGATTTTCTCTTTAGCAGGTTCTTCAGTATCCTCTGCATCTTTCTTGGCGCATGCAACCGGTTTGAGTTTCTCAACTACCGGAAAATAACTCTTGATCTTCATGGCCTCAGCAATACTTGGATACAAGGGGCCAGACATAGCAAAGATCTGGTTGGAATATCCAACCGGGATCATAAGGTGGTGTGAGTAAGCATCACGTACGGCGATGTCCAAGGGTTCAGGGACCCTTCGTTGTCCCGTAGAAGTTACTACTGGAGCGGTGACGAAAACCTTAGGTTTGACGTTTCCAGATGGTACGGTAGCGTTAGGAGCACTGGAACCAGATGCCATTGTTAATGATGAGGTTGAAGACGAAGTGAAGGAGGAAAGGTTTTTGCAAAGATGACAAGTTTGTATGAAAATAGAGAAGTCTGAAAGCTAGATGGCGTAAAAAGTCCCACAATGGGGTACTTACTGCTATTTATAGTAGTGGGTGAAAATCCCCAAAACCGAGGACATTAAATGCCATTTAATGTTGCAGGAGATAGTGGGACACGTGGCATCCCCCTGTTGTTTTAGCCGTTCTGCAGAAATAGAGGGACGCAGCGTGCGTCCTCGTTTTTGGGAATTGTCATAATGACAAATTCTGAAATGACGTTTGGCACTGCACGCCGTACTGAAGTGACGTCTTAGGTACGGATAAATGATGGTTTTCTTGGGATTGCCAGTGGTTGGTAGAAGACAACAAAAAGTGCACAATTTAATTTATGACTAAGCGTGAGAAGACAGGTGTCGAATGGTGTTTCAAAGAATGCCTTTTTCTTTCAGAGTCGAAATAAGGCATTCTTGGGGGGCAATTTGTTGGCTCCTAAATTCGACACCCTTGTTTTATTAATGTCAGCCATTAAAGCTGAAGGATGTTTTCGACTAGCTAGGTCTGTCGAAATGCCCATCGAAAGATGGCAAGGTACTTAAAAGATTTCTTCCAAGGGAGAAGTTGGTTGCCTTCGACGTCGAGGGAGTTTCTCGTCGAAGATGCTTCTCGATGAAGGTGTTCGATGGTTCAGAGTGGAGCAGTTTGAAATTCAAGTGTTTGGAGGGAAAACGGTTTCCAGCGGTTACCAAGTGCGACGTGTGAAGATTTGGAGCGTCGAACGCTGAGAACATGCCAAGTGGAATCATCTCGAAGCAGTGTAACTGCCCGACGGTTACTTGGGATGTTTTAGTATAAATAGTAGTAGTCATGTAGTTTCTCGGGTGTGTTCACAATTCTATACAAAGTCACTCATATAGATTCGAGTACCCAGCGTGTGAGAAAGAATTGTTGAGAAATGTATGTGTGAAACACCAACTTTATTAATCAAAGTCATTTACTTTCCCAGAAATTTACTTGCTTTCTTCTTTACTTTCCTGTCGAACCCTTTCATTTAAAAGCCTTATTTATTTTACCAAGTCCTTTCTTCATGCAATTTATTTAGAGCCTCTTTATTTTATTGTCATTTAACTAATATCCAATTTAATCAAACTTCAAAATCAACCTATGTCCTAGGATCAATCTGATCGATCCTGCGAGTAACCAAATAAGTAACCATTTGGAGGATCAGCGGTTGTTTACCAAATACCAAGGTAAACACCGGTATGTCATGAAGAAGGTCTTTGGTGCATCTCATGGGCTCATGCGGATGTGATTATAACTCAAGTAGACATCCAGGAAGCTGATGAGCATCTACCCTGAGGTGTCGTTGATGAGTCAATCTATTTGCTGTAGTGGGTATGAGTCCTTGGGACATGCCTTATTGAGATTTGTGAAGTCGACACACATGTGCCACTTTCCCGTCTTTTTCTTGACCATTACCACATTAGCCACCCAGGTAGGGTATTTGAATTCTTTGATAAAACCATCATCAAGTAACTTCTCAACCTCGTCTTTTATGACCTTCTTCTTTTCTTCTACACCCTCCCTTTTCCTTTGAGACATCGGTTTGTATTCCGGATTCAAGACTAGGTGGTGGCACATGAAGTTGGGATCTATTCCGGGCATATCCGATGACTTCCAAGCAAATAGGTTTACATTTTCTTTCAATAGCTCCATGATCTCTGTTTCTTATTCTCAGGAAATATTATATCCAATTTAAGTCACCTTGGAGGGCATGGCGCCGATGTCGACTTTCTTTGTTTCATCGTGGGGAGAAAGGTTTTCTTTCTGTGCATCATCCTGAGGATCTATGTTGATCATGTTAATTTTAAGCTCATTGGATCTTCTGGACCCTTTGGATTATAGCTTTTTTAACTCTAGGCTATCCTTGTAGCATTTCCTGGATAATCCTTGGTCTCTCTTGACCACCCAGACCCAACCGTCCCCCAAGGGATATTTCATGGTGAGGTACAAGGTGGATAGTCCGGCTTCTAGGGCATTGAAGTAAGGTCTCCCAATAATGACATCATACGGTGAGGAGGAATTGACGATCAAGTACGTTACTCTGACAGTTTTGGTATTTGCACTACTTCTGAAGTTAGTGAGCACTAGGAGTTTCCCCAATACTTCCACTTGTTTTCTGGAGAATCTGACCAATGTGTCGTTGAAGGGAAGCAACTCGGACGTATCGAATTCCATTCCTTTGAAGGCTTCCAAGTAGAGTACTTCGGCTGAGCTACCTGTATCCACCAACACCCTTTTTACACTCCAGTCCTAGATTTGTACTTTGATGACCATAGGATCGTTTTCATGGGCCATGATGCCGACCGTTTCTCTTTTGGAGAAGCTAACCGGTTTGAGGTCTTGTTCTCGGACCCGGCTATGTTCTCGTACACGTGTTTCACGATGTGGACATACTTCTTTATAGCTGATATGGTTTCGCCGCCGCCAACGAATTTGACGATGACAGTGTTAAGGGTGTGGCAAGCTGTCTTAGTCTCGTGCACCTCTTCAGTGCATTTTACCTTCTCTTGGGATGGCTCTTTGAAGTCCATACCTTTTTGTTGAGTATCTCTTTTACCGGATAGGGGTTTTCCCTCTTTGACATAAGTTAGCAAGTTCCTCCTTTGTACCAGTTTCTCGATTTCCTTCTTTAGCTGGAGGCAATCATCAGTGTGATGTCCTCGGAACCGGTGTTAGTTACACCAAGCCCCGGTATCATTCCCAGTACGACATTGACTATGCGGCTAGGGGGTGCTTCTGGGATCAGGTTCAAGTGTGCCACCTCTTATAGGATTTCGCTTCTCCTCGTGTTTAAGGATGTTTTTGCGTCACTTGAATTAAAGGGGCGCTGGTTGGATATCTGATTCGTGTGTTCCCGGGGCCTATCCCTTAAGGTTTCCCGAGAAGACTCCTTTTTCATTCCTGATCCCTCTTCTTTGGTGTTATTTCTCTCTAGGGTATCTCTAGAACGTTTTTCCAAATTGCTCTCTTTTCCTTTTATGTAGTGGTCTACCCTAATGATGATTTCATTCATGTCGAACACAAGCTTCTGGGCTAAGGATTCATTGAACTGTCCAACTCAGAGGCCATGTTAGAATTCTCCAACAAATAGCTCTTGGTTTGGGTGAGACACTTTGATGGTTTCCTCGTTGAACCGGGTCAGGTATTCTTGGAGACACTCTTCCTGACCTTGTTAGACGTTGAACAGGGACCTCGTAGACACCTTGCGATGTTTATTAGAGAACAAGTGCTGGATTATGTTCTTCGTCAGTTCCGCGTAGCTTTCCACGAATAGTCGTGGTGGGCTTATGTACCATGATAAGTCTACGTCCTTGAAGGTGTCGGCCATCAATTTACTTTTCAATGAATTTGTGGAGCTGATTATTTCCATTTGGTTGTTGATTGCAATAACATGCTCCTGAGGGTCGGTCTTGCCGTCATACACTGTCAATGATGGCGATTTTAAGTTCTCTAAGACTTGGTAATCCCAGATAGCTTGCGATAAAAGTTAAGGTTCTAGAAGATCCTCTTTCGGATTGTCGTCCCCTATGCTTCTTTGTTGTAGATATATGACGTTGTCCTGCATAATTTCGTTATGTTGCTTGAGGGCCTCCACCATGGCTAGTAGTTGCACCATGACTGGGGGATATCCAAGTGATGTAATTCTTTAGAAGGTGAGTTGAGTTATGGCCTAGGACTTATTTTTCCAAGGCCCCGCGATGGGCGCCAATGTTCTTGTGTAGAAAAAAATATTCGGCCGAATTCCCAGAAGACAGCTAGGGAGAGCCTACTGGAGTGAGTTTATGAAATGATTAGGGAATTTTGGAGTTACAGAAGTGATGTGTGTGTCCCAAGATGAATATCTTGTTTAAGCCTTTGGCGGGAGCCCTTTTATATAGTGAGTATCCGGGCTTCATCAAGAGCCTTAGTTAATAAGGGACTCTTGAGTTCCATAACTGTGTAACCACCATCGTCTCCATAAATGAAGACGATTAGTGTTGTGTAATGTAGCAATGAATGTGACTCTGAAGGTTACAAGCATTAATAGGCTGAGATGATGATCGTTACAAGAAGGTGCTACTCGGTCATCTCCCACCTTTGGACGATGAAGGTGAGTTTCTACACGAGCTTATAGGACGCCTAGTATCCCCTCAGCCGGGTTATACCCTGGGCATCTTCACCTTAAGTTGTTTACATGTTTATCCTTTTCTCCTTTTTGTTTACACTACCCGGTAGGGTTTGTTATTTCTTGGATGTACATCTTTAGACTAAGATTTTGATACACCCTTAGATTAGAACAAACTTGAGTGAATCCCGTGGAGTACCACAGACGTGAGAGGAGCTAATACATTCCCCTTGCATAATCGACTTCCTTACCATTTCTCTTGGTCGTGTGACCATGTTCTTTCCTTCCTTTAGGTTTACTCAGTGTTTCCTTTCCCTTTCTTGGGATAAATAACATTGATGACGACTCTTCTTTTCCACCACGCTCGCGCTTCGATGAAAATCCTAGAAGCGACAACTGGCGACTCTGTTGGGGAATACTTAGCAAGTCAGTCCTAGATTTTGTTTTCTTTATTGTATTTGGGTGTTTTTTTTGTTTATTTATTTATTTCTTCATTTAATTATATGCTTTCATTCATTTTATTTTTTTATTGTTCCTATATACTGGATATACTGGACTATTTGTTTCTTTAGCGGGAACGGTTGTTACTATGAAGTAAAAGGCCCAATACCCATACTATGAGTTGTAAAACACTAGTAACACATAGGAATAGAGTGGAGACATGAAGAATATTGGAAGAGGTCCTACTAGTGCCGTCATGTGTGCCACGCTCAACCGAGGTTCAAATGGGATATTATCATCATACACGTTTGTTATTGCAGTGATAATACTTTCAGGCGAACTAACGAATCTGAGTTACCCTTGACTTTACCATGACCTAGACTTCACCCATGAGTGGGGAAGGTATGATCTTATAGGTATCGTTGGTGACTTTGGTTCCGTTGGGACTATTTTTTTCTTGTTGGTGATCGATCTGAACTTTTGATCCAGTGACTTTTGACTCTACTCAACAATTCAACATTGTCCAGTGTTATGGAAACCTTGATCCTGTCATTTGGCATCATAGCATATTTATTTTCAAAAAAGATAATGTACGAAAAATGTTAAATTGCATATGCATTGTCATTACCAGGGTACTCTAGAGTTTTCATCTTCTCCGAGAATGGCAAGCAACACTAACACCGTCGAGAGGATTACAAGGGATAACTCCAGTTACAAGTTTCGTCCTAGTAATTGGTCGTTCCTTAAGGGGCTAAGAGACCTTATGGATCACCAAAATATGGGAGTTTTTGGAAAAAGACATGGGAATCTCCTGTATTTATTAGATACACAAGTTGAGGATGTTCTTCTACAAACCTTGCTGAATTTTTATGATTCTGAGTTACACTGTTTCACATTCTAGGACTACCAGCTAGCTCCCACACTTGATGAATACTCTTACCTTCTTAATATAAAAGTTACAGATCGTATTCCTTTTGTCTATGTTCTAGATGAGCCCAATTTTGAAGCCATTGCTAAGACTCTTTATTTGAACCTTAGTTATGTGAATGGGAAATGAAGGTAGAATAAGGTTACTTCTGGTCTCCCTATGGATTTATTGGTAGAAAAATCTAAGGAGATGGCGGGAAAAGGTTATTGAGATGCTTTATATAAATTATTAGCTTCTATTATATATGGTGTGGTACTTTTTCCTAAAATCAAAGAGTTAGTGGATTTGGATGCTCTATGTGTTTTTATGAACAAGAATCTGATACCTACTCTGTTGGCTGATACTTATCATGATATTCAATCAAGGAATGGAAAGAAAGGATTTGTGGTTTATTGTGTACCAATGCTCTATAAGTGGTTCATGGCACAATTACCTACAAAAGAACCATTTGTGAATAGCGAGGACACTTGTAAGTGGGCATCAAGACTAATGGCACTGACTTCCTTCGATATACAATGGTATAGACTTAGAGTTGATAGTTCTGAGATGATTACCAATTGTAGAGGATTCTCTAATGGTACGCTCTTGGGAACAAAAGGGATAATTCACTACAATCATGTTCTTTCCTTACGTTAATTAGGTTATGCTATGAGGCTCCCACATACAACGAAGGAACTCGAGTCTGTGTATTGTAAAAAGGGAGAAGATCTTGAGTTGCTAAAGGAAGAGATTGCATGGGCCAATATCAGCAGGAAAAGGAAGGTTTTCTTTGGGGAGAAAGAGATAATAGCTTATGGTCCTTACATATCCTTTGAAAAAGTGGATCCTTCATATCCTCAACTTGTTGAGCTACAATGTGATGTACCCAAAGAGCGCTTTCATAAAGTGGAAGTGGAAAATCAGGAACTTCATAGAGATAATGAGGACAAGTAATAGAGTTATATTTCTTAAGATAAGAAAAGAAATATTTGGCTCGCAAGCTTAAAGGGTACGAAGGAACAAGTACTTCTGGAGTCGCAGGAGTCAGAAAGAGGCCTAGAGTGGAAGGTAGAAGAGAATATGCTTTTATTTCTACAAATGATTACCAAAAAGCCCTTCAAGATAATGAGAAGAAGCGCCAAGAGTGTGTGAAGCTCCAGGTAGCCATCCACAAGTACAAAAAAAAGGTTTAAGATCTAGAAAAGAAACTAAGAAATACCAGGCTGGATAAAGACCAAAGGCATGAAGAGGAAGCTCAGATGACCAGAGTGTTGGAAGAGAATGCAAGACTCTGAGCCCATTTAGAGGAAATGGAGAGTGCACCTATACCTAATCCACTTCCGGAGTGTAATGAATGTGAAAGATAGCTTGATCAATGACAGTGTCTCGAGACTCATCTATACCAAAAAGATATGGTAATCGAGAGTTTTGCTAGAGGATGAGAATGAGAGAAGACAAAGGTTTTGTTTAACGAGACCAAGGAATGGAGCGCAGACTATTTCATACACGGAGGACCATTGTACTATACAGAGATGAGGGATCCCCTTGTGATTGTAGCTTTCCTTTCTCTGTATGATCCCCACCAGGCTTGTTGGCTGGGATCTTTGTCCTTTATGTCGCACTATGTCTACTATTTTGTATGTACTCCTTTGATTTGAAGTTTATTGTGAATAAAAAGTGGTTATTATAACTATTTATCCTCTTAATTATTATTTGTCTCTTTTATCATGTTGTTTGTTATTCTTGATGGTTGACAAAACTATTGAATACCCTAGAGATGACAAAACATTGCACGCATACCCATACACTCATAACATGTCATGTATAACAGGTTATCAAGATTGGTCTTCTTACTTATGATCTGTATTTTCTTATTCAGAGATATTTCAAACTCAAACATTCATCGGTATGGTACTAGAAGTAACCAAAGGAGACTGGTGGAGAAGATAGAGGCTGATGTGGCTTCTATGGGGGTCAAGATGGACACATGTGTGGAGCAATTAATGGACATCATACAAAACATGGATAGGGGACAGAAAGAGCTATGGGCTCTGGTGGTAAGATCTGTTACAAACATTGACAACGAAAATGAAGAGCTGAATGGTAACCCTGGAGGTGAAAATTTGAATGGTGTTCTTGGTAATATGAATGGTAACCCTGGTGTTGGAAATAAGAAAGGTTTTCTTGTTAATCTGAATGGTAACCCTGGTGGTGGAAATCTGAATGGTGTTCTTGGTAATTTGAATGGTGATCCTGGTAATCTTGGTCGTATTATTATTGATAATCCTGGCAGTGGTATTCACGGTAATATGGAAGGAAACAATCAAGGTGTCAACATGAATCATGTTTTGGTAACCGTCCTCCACCAATTCCCCTGCATTTCACTCCTGAGTAGTTGTTTGCTCAACAACGGGCTAGAAGGGAAATACAGATTCTAGTGAACAATCTTGAAGAAGACAACTATGATGAATGGTATTCCAACAAAGATGAACCTACCGAAGCTGACAAGAAGTTGCATATGCTTGAGGAGCGTGTGAGAGCCA
Source organism: Vicia faba (assembly GCA_948472305.1). Classification (NCBI taxonomy): domain Eukaryota; kingdom Viridiplantae; phylum Streptophyta; class Magnoliopsida; order Fabales; family Fabaceae; genus Vicia; species Vicia faba. The sequence continues at coordinate 735,279,196 of OX451741.1, read as the reverse complement.
TGGAGATCCAAGGAGCTTCAGGTTTGAATATGACTGATTTTGGTTTAGTTACTGGGGTGAGGATTCCACCAAAATTCAAGGTACCTGACTTTGTCAAATACAAAGGCACAACATGTCCTAGGACCCATGTTAAGTCCTATTATAGGAGAATGTCGGCGTATTCTAATGACGAGAAGCTGCTAATGCATTTTTTCATGGATAATTTAGTTGGTGGACCTCTGGATTGGTATATGTATGTAGAAAGTACATAAATCCGCAGTTGGAGAGTGCTGGAAGAAGCTTTTGTCCAACACTATCAGTACAACAGTGATATGGTGCTCACTCGTACTCAATTATAGAGTCTGGCACAGGGGCAGAACGAGTCGTTTAAAGAGTATGCACAAAAGTGGCATGAAATAGAAGCTAAATTTTAGCCTTCCATGTTGGAGAATGAATTAACACACATTTTTATAAGCACGCTACAAGGGCCTTATTTTGATCGTCTGATTGGAAATACTATTGCTGGTTTTTATAATTTAGTGATGGCTGGTGAAAGAATTGAAGTAGGGATCAAAGCGGGAAAAATCCAGGCTGTTATTTCTACTAATTCCTCCGTGGGAGGTAAAAATCCTTTCAATGGATATCAAAAGAATAAAGAAGGTGATATAAATGTTGTGTATAAAGGTAACAGTCATGCTTATCATGAATCACATCCATAGGTTGCAACTGTAACAATTCCTACTGCAGCTCCACAACAGTAACCTCAACAATATGCACCCCGTTAAGGCAATCAACAATAGAGGCTGAGACAGCCTTCAAGGAAATTTGATACACTCCCTATGTCATACGCGTAATTACTTCCCCGCCCCATCTAGTTGAAGTTTGTTGAGTTACGTACCTTGAATCCACCCACAAAGCTACCTCCCAATTATGATGCCAATGGCTGATGCAAATTTCATTTAGGAGGATAAGGTCATACCATTGAGAATTGCATAGATCTAAAGCACAAAGTTCAAGATCCACTTCATTCTCAGGCCATTAACTTTGAGGCTGCAACCAATCCAAATATTATCCAACATCCAATGCCACCACATGGAGGTGCTACAGTCAACACAATCATTGAAGACAAGGGTCTGAATTTAGTGATGGATTTTAACTTGTTGGTGACTCCCATTACATTTGTGAAAGAGCAGTTACTAAGGATAGATGTTTTTTCAGGTTATGTTTGTTGGTTGTGAGGGTTGTGTGGTTCAACCAGAAGGTTGCGCTTGATTGAAGAACGAGGTTCAAAGGTTAATCAATGAGGGAACTCTACAGCTTGACAGATTGTCTATTCAAGAGAAAGCTGATAAGGATGAGGTAGATGTGATAACCATTCCTTTCACTCCAAAGAAGATTCACGTTCCTGCAACAAGTTCTATTTCTACAACAATTCCAGTTCCTACAGCAATTCCCATTCCTGCTAAACCATATTTGTTAACTATTACTTTACCTGGTCTAATTCCTTATAGTAGCAACAAAGTAGTGCCTTGGAGCTAAGGGTATGATGTATATTATCAAGGGATGAAACACGTAACCGAGACACCCGCAGAAAGTACTCCTGAAGTTCATGATATCACGGGGGCAACGGAACTACTAGAAGTGGAAGATTTTTCTCTCCTCAAGCGGCGCCAAAAAGTAGTGATGAGGCCTTAGCTAAGGTCAAGGATAAAGGTTATGATAAGCGGTGAAGCACCCATACAAAGTACTCCAGTTCACCATTCGAGATTAGATATAGCTAAATACGTGGAGGAATTAATGAGGTAGATCAAGAAGAGTGATTACCGTATCATCGATCAACTAAGTCAAGAACTGTCAAAGATATCTCTCTTATCATTGCTTCGAGACTCTGAGTCACATCGCAATACTTTTATAAATCTGTTGAGCACGACTTTTGTTCCTCAAGAGATCTCGGTAAACCAATTCGAAAGTGTTTGTGCCAGCATTACTACTAGTAATGGCTTGGGTTTTACTGATTTTTATTTGCCTCCTGACGGGAAAAAGCATAACAAAGCACTACTTATTTCTATGGGAATAGTTGGAACAAATCTATCCCGTGTGTTGGTTGACATGGGGTCATCTCTGAATGTTTTACCTAAGTCTGCCTTGACGAGATTGGACCATGAAGTGGTATTTTTGAGACCAAGTGATTTGGGTTGTGAAAGAATTTGATGGATCAAGAAGATCAATATTTGGTGAGGTTGACCTACTTGTAAAATAGGGCCTCAGGTTTTTAGTGCAACTTTCTTTGTGATGGATATAAATCCCTCTTACTGTTGTTTGTTGGGACGCCCTTGGATTCAAGGGGCAAGTGTCGTGACTTCTACGTTGCACCAAAAACTGAAGTCCATGGTTAATGTAAAAGGGGTCACCGTCCGTGGTGAAGAAGACTATGTTATGAGTCATTTGAGAACTTTCATATACGTGGAAATTGAAGGCGAAGTGCATGAGAATCCATTTCAAGCTTTTGAAACCGTCCGAGTTATTAAAATCCCTCACCCATAGGTGAAAAATCCAGAGGTCTCGATGACGTCCTTTAAGCAAGCTCAAGATGTTAAATAAATGCACCCCGAAAGTTAGGGTAGAGTGTTGGATCTTCCCATAAAGAAGGATAAAGGTTGTTTGGGGTTTGTAGTAGGCCGAATTGCACCAATTACCATCCCCAGGGTTCAATGTATTCATACTCCGATCAAGTTTATCAGTGATGTTACTAGTGGAGCAGAAACTAATGTTGTGAGTGATGAAGGCGACAACAGTTGGGACATGGAAAATTGAATTTACCCAAAGATCCCAGGTCAAGATCCATCCAACTGTTTTGCTGAAGACATCATCATAGTCACCCATTTTCAGGAGTATTTTTCTTTTTGTTTACATGATATGATAATTCTCACGCTCTGCCCAAGGCATATTGGATCATTTTGTAGGGCCACAATGTTTTTATTTACAAGTTTATCATAAATAAAGAACATTTTGCATTCAAATATTTTTCTCTCTGTCTTTCTTTTTACTTTTCACTTTTAACAAAAAACCCAATGTGTTTTTTGTTTTTCTTTTTTTAAAATAATAATCTAAAATACAAAAAATCATCAATCATGTAGATCTAATCCCATATTGATTCAATATTCCATCAACAACGATTCTGATATGGCTCATTATGACTTTGATAATATGATTTACCAAGTCGAAGAAGAAGGTGAAGAAGATTGTGAACTCCTTGAAGAGTTGGCCAGATTATTGAGGTAGGAAGAGAGTGTCATCCAGCTGCACCGAGAATCTCTTGAAATGATAAACTTAGGTACCAAAAATGTTAAGAAAGAAGTCACGATAAGTGCCGCTTTAGAAGAAAGTGTGAAGCAAATACTGATTGAAATGCTCTGGGAGTATGTTGATATCTTTGCTTGGTCCTATGAAGACATTCATAGGTTGTGTGATATGGTGGCAGAACCGACTATTATACTGGTTTGTGTTTTGTATTCACAAATGTGCGGTAAGAAAGAGTTGCCATCGACTTTTCTTTTATCCAACAAAGGAAAGGGAGAAAAGAACAGAAAAATACCCTTTTGAGATGTTTTCTGAGTAAGGGGGTAGATTATGGAAAGGGAAGGTGTTAGCACCCTTTCCATCAGTGGTTTTCCACGGGTTCTTAGAGGTTTTCTCATTTTTAAAATACCTTTGTGCTTTGTGTGTTTGAAAATGTTTTGAAAATGTCTTAGTACGGTGAACTTTGTAATGTTTCTCGAGATAGTGGAGAAAGTATATAAAGTGTTTTTTGAAATTGTTTTTGAAAAGCATTTTTTTTGTGTAAGTGCATTATGTTTGAGCAAACTTCTAACAACTATCTACTTTATTACTCGAAAAGGGTTGTTCTTTTCCTCTTTTCCTTTAGACAATGGTATCCTACTATTAGTGAGTAGGTAGCCTTATCGTTGGATGTTAAGGGACAATCGAAGGGACGTTTTACAGTCATAAGGGCAACATATGAAGACGCTTTAGCATTTTCATTTAAGGGACATGATCATTTACTGAAAGGCAACACCGTAGGCTCATCGAGGGACTATGATATTTTGATTTTTTATGGGTCTTTGCTAAAGCGTACACATTCTCGAGGGACATGACTGTTTTGTTTTCCGAAAGGTAACCGAAGCGGGGATACCCTAGAGGTGCATATGTGCATATGTGTTCAATTCAGTTATTTTTTTGTTTTTTCATTAGGTTAGCTAACTTTTTAATTTACAGTATTATCATACAATCTTAGTTACTAATAATTAATATTGCAAAATAATAAAACGGTAAATGTGCGGGAAATAAAATGCAGAAAAGTAAATCCTAAACTATTACACGGCTTTGGGAGAGTTACATAAAAAAGAGTGCATGAAAATAAAATGCGGAATTTTAAATCTAAACTATTACATCCCGTAATCAGTTACAATATTTAAAAAAATGCGAAAACAATAAATGTCCGCGAGATAAAGACGAATGTCTAAAAACCTAAGAAAAAATCTAAATAAACCAGAACATATTTTTGTTTGTTTTTATTTATTTTTAAGAAAATAACTAAGTGCAATTAATACCTAAAATTTAATTAGAAAAGTAACTTAACTAAGAAAAAATTAACATCCAAGTCTTTTTTTGTTTTTTTTATAATTAAAAGAAAATGATATAAATAAAATTAATCATAATTCTATTTCATTTTAGTTTAAAAAAAAGGTTAAGGTTTAATTAATTAATTGAATTCAAAATTAATTATTTAAAAAAACTAAATCCTAAATTTTTATGTGATTTTGTAATTATTATACTAATTAAATAAATAACAAAAGAAAACCAAAAAAAGAATTAAAACAAGACCAAGAAAAAAAAAGAAATGGGCCTGGGTTTTAATTAGCAACCAGGGGGGTGTTGTTTGAATTTCTGTTTGGCCCAAATGAGGCCAAGCCCAGGACATATTGGGATCCTATAGAGACGGCCTCTGAGTATCCATGGTGGTCTACACATCCTGGGTGCTAGATCTGGATCCCATATGGATTTGCTGGCATAGAGCTGAGGAGTATGGCATGCACCTGAGTATGAGAAACACTGGATCTGTAGAATAAATATTAGAAAAAATACAAAACGCTGGACCTGGGACTCGAACCCAGGTCCTCTCCCTCACAAACACGCATGTTTACCAATTGAACTACCCTGATCATTCGTACATATAACAACATCCATATATTATATATAAAACAAAGTGCTATCTGAGACAAAAAAAAACAAAACGCGTGAAAGTTTTAATCGTCCAGTGGGGAACAGCCACGCATCGTCTTTCAACTCCGTCCTTCGTATTAGACAACACGATCTATAGTGACGATTTTCTGTCCGTCACTGTAACCCCTGCATTCGAAACGAGCAGAATACGCAACAAAAATAAATTGTGAGACCATGGATCATCTGGTCTCGTCTCCCTGAGCATGATGGTATCAGTGGTCAAGCCTAATTTTTGCTAACAATGGAACCCCCAATTCTAAGGTCCAAACCCTAGATATGGTAACGCTCGATTCCTACGTCAAAAACCCAATTCAAACATACAGATAGCTTGCAAACACGAAAATAGTCAGTAATTCCTGGTTAAAACATGTTTATATTACATAAATCAAAGAAAGCAAGTTTGGGGAAAACGCAAACCTTTAGCTACTGTATTAGGTGTTTTACTATGCTTCAGGGCCTGGTAACGATTGGAAGAGTTTCAGGGGACTCCCAAGAATGTTTTTGAGCCTTTGTTTGGGACTAAAAACAACTGGAATTTGAAATTCGGGTTTGGCCATTTTTGAGTTTTTGTGCAAAATGTGCAGTAATTCTCCAAGCTTTCTATGCGTGGATTTGGCTGGCTAGAGTGTTGTACTTATAGTGTAGATGGAGGAGACACAATTGAATGGAAAAGATCATGGCCATAACTCATGTTTTCAAACAAAAATCCAACAAATTAAAAGCCTCCCAAATTTTCCAAAACATTCGTTATCCTTGCTTGAATGAACCTGGTCATTTGAGCATGAAAATGGGCCTCAAGACTGACCCAAAACACTAGCCCACATGTCCAAAATATTAACCTATTATTTTATGCATTTATTTTGTATTTATTTAATTTTTAAATTAAATAAAAATAAAAATAAACGTAAGTAAAATCAAAGGCATACAAAAATGGATTTAGAGGTCCTTCATAAGATCATGAGATTGTTTGAAGTCCAAAACGTTAGGCCATTTCCCTAAAAGTTCAAATTTGCTCAATGCACCATTCTTGAATTTTCCAAAAAATTTCCCAACTTGGGAAAGCCATAACTTGCTCAATTTTTATCTCATGATGATGATATTTGACTTTTTTGAAAGCACAAGATGTCTAATTCAATCCCTCTTTTTACCAATTTTGCATTTGAAAATTTATCTTGATGTAAATGGTCTTGACAAAAAGTGCCTTTTGTTGACTTTCTGAAAATGACCTATAATGTATGAGCTTGTATCTTTCAAATGGTGCATCTATTGATCTTGAGGACAAAAGAGAAGTTGTAGGGAATTGGATTCTCTTCAAAATGAGCTTTGGTTGGGGAAAAAATAGATGAAGTATGTGAAAGTTATGCTTGGTCAAAATTCAATTGACTTTTTCTATAGAAACCCTAATTTAGCAATTCTTGACTTTGATGAATTAGGAGCATTTCTTGAGGAATCATGACCAAACCTTTATAAAATTATGGATATCACTTCAAAATGTTGATGTTGACCAAAAATATTTAAGTTTGACTGTACATGGGCTACAATTGACTTTTGACCTAGCACAATTGACTTTCCAATACTTGAGCAATTGACTGAGAAAAAAACTTATTGTGCAAGACATGAAATTTGGCATGGATAATCTTGAAAGCATATTAGGACCATGGGAAGCATTTGAGACCTTTGGAACTCAACCATCTTGATTAAAATTGAAACCCTAGTTGGGGGTTCATTGCCTTAGGAGGAGAATTTGTCTGGTCAATTCTTGGTCATCCTAGGGCAAGTTTGGGACCTCAATGGGCATGTGTTGAGTAAAAAGGGAGGGAAAATTTTGGGGTACAACAGGTTGGGTACAAATATTTTTGTGCACATGTTACCTCTCAGAGAAGATTGTCCTCCGATCAAACAAAAACATCAAAGAACTCACCCAGAGATGTCCAAGAAGATTAAGGAGGAGGTTTAAAAATAGTTTAACGTGGGTTTCATAAATGTCATTTCCTATCCCACATGGATTGCGAATATTGTGCCAGAACCCAAGAAAGATGGAAAGGTAAGAATGTGTGTTGATTACAGGGACTTGAACAGAGAAATCCCTAAAGATGTTTTCTCTCTTCCCCATATTGATATTCTGGTGGAAAATACTGCTTAGTCAAAAGTGTTTTCCTTCATGGATGGCTTCTCTGGATACAATCAGATCAAGATGACACCAGAAGACATGGAGAAAACAAATTTTATTACACCATGGGGAAATTTATGCTACAAAGTGATGCCCTTTAGTTTGAAAAATGCAGGGGCAACGTATCAGCGTGCTATGGTCACTCTTTTCCATGACATGATGCATATGGAGATTGAAGTGTATGTTGATGATATGATTTCCAAATCCCAGACGGAGGAAGAACATCGTGTTAATTTGCAGAAATTGTTTGAAAAACTGAGGAAGTTCAGACTGAGATTAATTCAAACAATTGCACCTTCGGAGTGAGGTCAGGAAAGTTATTGAGTTTTGTGGTAAGCGAAAGAGGAATTGAGTTTGATCCTGTAAAAGTAAAGGCGATTCAAGAAATTCCCGAGCCGAAAATATAAAAAGAGGTTTGTGGTTTCTTGGGGAAGTTGAACTATATTGCTAGATTCATCTCTCATCTTATAGCAACATGTGAACTAATATTTAAGTTGTTAATAAAAGACCAAGCGGTCAGGTGAAATGAAAATTTCCAAACATCATTTAAAAGAATAAAATAATATCTGCAGGAACCTCCGACTCTTATGCCTCCAATGGAGGATAGACCTTTGATAATGTATTTGACATTGTTGGAAAATTCTATGGGTTGTGTACTCGGTCAACACGGCGAGAAAGGTAGGAAGGAACATGCCATTTATTACCTGATTAAGAAGTTTACTCATTGCGAGTCAAGGTACTCATTGTTAGAAAAGATTTGTTATGCACTTGCATGGGCAACAAAGCGCCTCAGACAGTATATGTTGGCTCACACTACTCTCTTGATATCCAAGATGGATCCTATTAAGTATATTTTTGAAAATCCATCTCTCACGGGAAGAGTATCCCATTGGAATATGATTTTTTTATAATACAACATCCAATATACTCCCAGAAAGCCATCAAGGGTAGTGTATTGGCCGACTATCTTTCTCACCAGCCCATGGAATACAATTATCAGCCTATGAAGTTTGAATTTTTGGATGAAGACATCATGTACATTAGGGATTGCAACATTCTTGGCCCAGAAGAAGGACCTGAACTAGGATAGCGATGGACGCTCGTGTTCGATGGTGCCTCAAATGCTTTAGGTAATGGTGTTGGTGCTGTTATCACTTCTCCAGAAGGTTTTCATACTCTGTTTACTGTCTGAATTTTATTTGACTGTACCAATAATATGGCTGAGTATGAAGCTTATATTTTTGGGATTGAAGCTGCAATTGAATTGAGGATCAAGATCTTAGAAGTATATGGGGATCCCTCTCTTGTTATCAGTCAGATCAACAGAGAATGGGGGAAATGTCACCCAAATTTGATTCTGTATAGAGAGCATTTTATGAAGTTGATCCCATACTTTGATGAAATCACTTTCAAGCACATCTTGAGGGAGGAGTATCACTTAGAAGATGCATTGGCTACTCAATCATCCATGTTTAAAGTCAGATGGACAAATCAGGTCCCCTCTATCACTATCTTGAGGTTATATGAGCCATCATTCTATTATGAAGTGGAGGAAGAAACTGATGTGAAACCTTGGTTATTTTATATCAAGAGATATCTTGAAACATAGGAGTACCAAGAGGATGCATTTATCACAGATAAGAAGAATCTAAGGAAGTATTCAGCTAATTTTTTCCTCAATGCGGGAGTTTTGTATTAAAGGAACTATGATTCTGTTTTGCTCAGATGTGTGGATAGACACGAAGAAAATGAGATCATAGAAGAGATACATGAAGCTTCTTTTGGAACACATTCTAGTGGACACACTATGGCTAATAAAATCTTGATAGTAGGTTATTATTGGTCTACCATGGAGAATGATTGTTACAACCATGCTAGAATATGTTACAAGTGCCGGGTTTATTCTGATAAAATGCATGTGTCACCCGTTTCGTTGTACGTTTTGACTTCTCCTTGGCCCTTTTCAATTAGGGGCATTAATATGATTGGACGGATTGAATCGACTACTTCCAATGAACATCATTTTATTTTGGTTTCCATTGATTACTTCACCAAGTGGGTCGAAGCCGCATCTTATGCCAATGTCACTAAGTATGTGGTTACTCATTTCATCAAGAATCAAATTATCTGCCATTATGGGGTTCCCGAGAAGGTCATTACTAATAATAGGTTGAATCTCAATAATAAGATGATGAAAGAGTTGTGTGAAAATTTCAAGATAAAGTATCACAATTCTTGTCCATACCGTCCAAAGATGAATGGTGCAGTTGAGGCAGCAAATAAGAATATTAAGAAGATTTTGCAGAAAATGGTTGTGACCTACAAGGATTGGCATGAGATGTTGTTGTTCGCATTTCATGGTTATCGTACTTTGGTACATACTTCAACTATGGAAACCCCCTTCTCTCTAGTATAAGGTATGGAAGTAGTCATGCCCGTGGAAGTGGAGGTTCATTCTTTAAGGATTATGACGGATGTACAACTTGATGAAGCCGAGTGGGTTTAGAATAGACTTGATCAGTTGAATCTCATTAACGAGAAGAGACTGACAGCTATTTGCCATGGGCAGTTGTACCAGAAAAGGATGTTGAAAGCTTTTGACAGGAAGGTGCGTCCTCGGAACTTCCAAGCTGATGACCTGGTTTTGAAAAGGATCTTTCCTCCCAACAATACATATGCTATGGGCAAATGGGCTCCAAATTACGAAGGACCATATGTTGTAAAGAAAGTCTTCTCAGGAAGAGCCATGATGTTTGCAACTATGTATGGAGAGGATTTTCCTCAACTCGTGAATGCAGACATAGTCAAAATATACTTTGCATAAAAATACCCGCTAAGTCGACGACTTAGGAAAAAAAGGGCATCCCGCTTAACTTCAAAAGGAAGAGGTTCAGGAAAAAATTAGGGATAAAAAATAAGAAGAATTAAAAATAAATGAGTACACCTGCTAAGTTGAAAACCTGAAAAGACGACTTAGGCAAAAATGGGTATCCCTGTGGATTAAAAACCTGAAAGGGTGATCCAGGAAAAAGTTAGGGATTTAAAGCGAATGGCCACGGTCTGCGATGCATCTTTGACATCATCTTTCACTATAGATGGTGACTTTTTAAGGGTAGAAATTATTCCAATCAGCTTCTTTAGAAAGCAAGATATTGAGGAACTTTGAAGACATAAGATTTATAGCAAATTTGGAACCCGATGGAAGTCCATTTTCACATTTCCATATTTGTATTTTATTTTGATGTTTTATGTGAAATTACCTATTTTTAGGAATTGCTTCTTGATGTAAATGCCTATTTACTGGCCAATCAATCAATTAATGAAATTCTCTTTTTATCCAAAAAGTTGTCTCTTTGTTTTATTTTTACAGTTTTGTTTACAAAAACATCCTACATTTTTTTTATAAACATTGCATTTAAAAGTTTTGAGGTCTCACAAAGTATGATATAAACATTTGAAATTACTTGGGGCATTTTGGTATGATTTTTATTTTACCGGTACTGTCATTCACTCGTAGGAAGCAGTGTACCAGCAAGAGAATAAATAACTGTCAAGGTTGTTACCAGTATGAGGTTTTTAGTGAGTTGGGTTTCTCAATAGAGAATGAAAAGATTGTGTCCTCAAACAGAATCCTTTTCCTCAGCATATTCCACATCTTTGCTTAGTAGAAGTTTTGTATGTTAAGAGGTTTCTCTTCAGAAATATCCTCCCCCGTAAATGCATTTTGGATGGATTTTGTAAAAAAATTTAGTCCCCAGTGCAGTCTGCATCTTTTACAGGTTCTTGTAAGAAATATTTTACTTGTCAGCAAGAGGTTTCTTGATTTGTCCCCGTGAAGTAGTTTACTTTTCCCCTCAGTGAAGGGTGCATAAGCCTATTTTCCCTGATGAAGTCTGTACATTTATTTTGATTTTCTAATATCTCTTTCAGGAGGTTTGTGTTATTCTCGGTAGAAGTACATTCTTGGTGAATACCTTACAAGGATTTCTTCCTTAGCATAGTTTATACTGGTGAATTTTTTGTTAAAAAAAGTCGTTATCCCCAGCGGCAGAAGATATTGTATCATCGCCAAAGGAAGTTTAACTTCGAGGATTTTCTTGATTTCTATTCTCCCCAAGTGAAGATTTGGTCCCCAATGGAGTTCTTTGTGAAGTCCTTTTATTCAAAAAATATCTCATTTCCCCTAGTAGAAGTTACCTTTGTCAAGAATTTTACGCAAGAAGATCTTCATTCCCGAACGAGGTTTTCCTTATTCCCAACAAGGAGGTAATGAAGCTTTTCCCCATGAAGTTAAGAGTTGTTTGAAGTCAGGATTAGTTATCTTCAGTGGATTGAAATTTATTTTTGCAGTATCCTTTCCAAAGTCCACCTTCTAGTGGCATCTCTCCTAGGAGTTGGTGTGTTTAATTTTCAATCTCGCACCGCAGTTTATACCTAGTGGTTATCAATTCAGGTTATTATCCCCTACAGAAGATCAAATTTGCGGGGATATCTTTTCATATGTTCCTTGTTTCTTCAGCAGTTCATTTTTGTTATCGCTATTCCCCATGAAACATCTAACAATGCATCATTACATTGCATCTACCCAAATGCATAACATTTCCATTGTATAGAGCATTACTCCATAGAAAAATTCAAACATGCATCAAAGAATAAGCCAATTTTGATATTTACCTGAAATAACCAAGTTTTTATATACTCAGGAGATGTGTAATCCCCACAACTTATCCCTAGGGTTTTCCTAACATGTTTCTTCCAAGATTTCCACCTCATACCTATTGATTATAAAGCATCTTGTCTTGCGGGTATCCCATCTTATTTCCCCATTAAAGATGGTTATTACTTTTATCCCTGGTCGGGTCTTGTTGTGTTTTCTCTTTCCCCAAAGAGTCGTTGATTATTCTTGCCTTTTGCAAGAGTTCTCGCCATTTTTACACGTGTTTTCTCTTTGCAGTTAGAGTGCGAGTAAGAGTAGGTGTATAACCTTTCTTTATTCTCAATTATTTGAGTATCCATACTTTATGTGTATCAATTCAGTCAATTTCCACTCTTGAAGAACTATACCCCGCCTTTGGCCTGAGGGATAATGTATTTCTTGTGCTTTGGTATGCATTAGTACCCTTTAAAAAGCCCAACTTAGATGGAGTCCCCTTATTTTGGTCTCTTTTTCATTTTTAAGTTCTCTTTCGATCGACATTTTGTTCATATTCAATGTCTATTTTCTATCCCCAGTTAAGTTCGCCTTTGATCACGTTTTTTCTTAAGAGTCTATCTTCGGCAAGTATTCCTTGTTAGCGTCCCCTTCGGCCTGACTCTTTCTTTTATAAGTCTTCCTCCGGCCTGACATATATTTCCAATATCTTTATTTGATAAGAGTCTACCTTCGGCTAGTCTTCATTTCATTATAAGTTCGCCTTTGATCGACGTTCTTTTCTTAGGAATCTACCTTCGGCTAGTATTCCTTGTTAGAGTCCCCTTCGACATGTCTCATTCTTTTATATTTCTTCCCCCGGCCTGACATATATTTCCAATATCTTTGATAAGAGTATAACTCCGGCTAGTCTTCTTTTCATTGTAAGTTTTCCTTTGATCGGCGTTCTTTTCTTAGGAGTCTACCTTTAGCTACTATCCCTTGTTAAAGTTCCCTTCAGTCGGTCTCTTTCTTTTATATGTCTTCCTCCGGCCTAACATATATTTCCAATATCTTTCATAAGAGTCTACCTAAGGCTAGTCATCTTTTCATTATAAGTTCGCCTTTGATCGACGTTCTTTTCTTAGGATTCTACCTTTGGCTATTATTTCGTTTTAAAGTCCCCTTCGGCCGGTCTCTTTCTTTTATATGTCTTCCTCATGCCTGACATATATTTATAATATCCTTGATAAGAGTCTACCTTTGGCTTATCTTGTTTTCATTATAAGTTCGCCTTTGATTGGCATTCTTTTCTTAGGAGTCTACCTTAGGCTAGTATTCCTTGTTAGAGTTCAATTCGGTTGGTCTCTTTCTTTTATATGTCTTCCCCCGGTCTGACATATACTTTCAACATCTTTGATAAGAGTCTACTTCCAGCTAGTCTTCTTTTCGTTGTAAGTTCGCCTTTGATCTGTGTTCTTTTCTTAGGAGTCTACCTTTGGTTATTAGTCCTTGTTAGAGTCCCCTTCGGTCGGTCTCTTTCTTTTAAATGTCTTCCTCCCGCCTGACATATATTTACAACATCTTTGATAAGAGTCTACCTTCGTCTAATCTTGTTTTCATTATAAGTTCGCCTTTGATCGCCGTTCTTTTCTTAGGAGTCTACCTTCGCTTAGTATTCCATGTTAGAGTTCCCTTCGGTTGGTCTCTTTCTTGTATATGTCTTCCCCCGGCCTGACATATATTTCCAACATCTTTGATAAGAGTCTACCTCCGGCTAGTCTTCTTTTCATTGTAAGTTCGCCTTTGGTATGCGTTCTTTTCTTAGGAGTCTACCTTCGGCTAGTATTCCTTGATAGAGTCCCCTTCGGCCAAAATCTTTCTTTTATACGTCTTTCTCCGGCCTGACATATATTTCCAATATCTTTGATAAGAGTCTATCTCAGGCTAGTCTTATTTTCATAATAAGTTTGCCTTTGATCGACGCTCTTTTCTTAGGAGTCTACCTTTGGCTATTATTCCTTATTAGAGTCCCCTTCGGTCGATCTCTTATTTTTATATGTCTTGCTCCAACCTGACATATATATACAATATATTTGATAAGAGTCTACCTTCGTCTAATCTTGTTTTCATTATAAGTTCACCTTTGATCGGTGTTCTTTTCTTAGGAGTCTACCTTCGGCTAGTATTCCTTGTTAGAGTTCCCTTCGGTTGGTCTCTTTCTTTTATATGTCTTACCCCTGCCTGGCATATATTTCCTATATCTTTGATAAGAGTCTACCTCCGGCTAGTCTTCTTTTCGTTGTAATTTCGCCTTTGATCCGCGTTCTTTTCTTAGGAGTCTCCCTTTGGCTATTATTCCTTGTTAGAGTCCCCTTTGGTCGGTTTCTTTCTTTTATATGTATTCCTCCCACCTGACATATATTTACAATATCTTTGATAAGAGTCTACCTCAGTCTAGTCTTCTTTTCATTATAAGTTCGCCTTTGATCGGCGTTCTTTTCTTAGGAGTCTACCTTCGGCTAGTATTCCTTGTTAAAGTCCCCTTCGGCAAGACTCTTTCTTTTATACGTCTTCCTCCAGCCTGAGATATATTTCCAATATCTTTGATAAGATTGTACCTTCGGCTAGTCTTATTTTCAATGTAAGTTTTCCTTTGATCGACTTTCTTTTTTTAGGAGTCTTCCTTCAGCTAGTATTCATTGTTAGACTCCCCTTCGGTCAGTTTCATTCTTTTATATGTCCTTCCCTGGCTTGAAATATATTTACACTATCTTTGATAAGAATATACCTTCGGCTAGTCTTCTTTTCTTTGAATGTTCGCCTTTGATCAGTGTTTTTTCTTAGGAGTCTACCTTAGGCTAGTATTCCTTATTAGAGACCCCTTCGGTCGATCTCTTTCTTTTATATGTCTTCCTTCGGCCTGACATATATTTCCAATATCTTTTATAAGAGCCTACCTCCGGCTAGTCTTCTTTTCATTGTAAGTTCGCCTTTGATCGATGTTCTTTTCTTAGGAGTCTACCTTCGGCTAGTATTCCTTGTTAGAGTCCCCTTCGGCCGGTCTCTTTATTTTATATGTCTTCCTATGGCCTTATATAAATTTCTAATATCTTTCATAAGAGTATACCTCCGGCTAGTCTTATTTTTATTGTATGTTCGCCTTTGATCGAAATTCTTTTCTTATGAGTCTACCTTCAACTAGTATTCCTTGTTAGACTCCCCTTCGGTTAGTCTCATTCTTTTATATGTCTTCCCCCGGCCTGACATATATTTCCAATATCTTTGATAAGAGTATACCTTCGGCTAGTCTTCTTTTCATTGTAAGTTTTCCTTTGATCGACGTTCTTTTCTTAGGAGTCTTCCATCAGCTAGTATTCCTTGTTATAATCGGCTTCGGTCGACCTCTTTCTTTTATATGTCTTCCTCTGGTATGACATATATTTCGAATATCTGTCATAAGAGTCTACATTTGGATAATCTTGTTTTCATTATAAGTTCGCCTTTGGTCGGCGTTCTTTTCTTAGGAGTCTACCTTCAGCTAGTATTCATTGTTAGAGTGCCCTTTGATCGGTCTCTTTCTTTTATATGTCTTCCCCTGACCTGACATATACTTCCAATATCTTTGATAAGAGTCTACCTCCGACTAGTCTTCTTTTCATTGTAAGTTCACCTTTGATCAGCGTTCTTTTTTTAGGAGTCTACCTTCGGCTAGTATTCCTTGTTAGAGTCCCCTTCGGTCATACTCTTTCTTTTATACGTCTTCTTCCGGCCTGACATATATTTCCAATACCTTTGATAAGAGTCTACCTTCAGCTAGTCTTATTTTCATTATAAATTTTCCTAGATCGGCGTTCTTTTCTTAGGAGTATACCTTCGGCTATTATTCCTTGTTAAAGTTCCCTTCGGTCGGTCTCTTTCTTTTATATGTCTTCCCCCGACCTAACATATATTTCCAATATCTTTGATAAGAGTCTACCTCCGGATAGTCTTCTTTTCATTGTTTGTTTTCCTTTGATCGACATTCTTTTCTTAAGAGTCTACCTTTGGCTAGTATTCCTTGTTAGAGTCCCATTCGGTTGGTCTCTTTCTTCTATATGTCTTCCCCTGGCCTGACATAAATTTCCAACATCTTTGATAAGATTTTACCTATGGCTTGCCCTCTCCTCATTGTAAGTTTGCTTTTGATCGAAATTCTTTTCTTAGGAGTCTATCTTCAGCTAGTATTCCTTGTTAGAGTCCCATTCGATTGGCTCTTTCTTTTATATGTCTTCATTCAGCCTGACATATATTTCCAATATCTTTGATAAGATTCTACCTCCAACTAGTCTTCTTTTCATTGTAAGTTTGCCTTTGATCGACGTTCTTTTCTTAGGAGTCTACCTTCGGCTAGAGTCCCCTTCGGTTAGTCACTTTCTTTTATATGTCTTCCCCCGGCCTGACATATATTTCCAAAATTTGTTGTTAAGAGTCTCCTCCGGCTAGTCTCTTTCCTTTATGTGTCTTCCCCCAGCCTGACATATGTTTCAAAAATCTGTTGAGAAAAGCCTATGTCGGCTAGTCTCTTTACTTTGTATGTCTTCCTTCGGTCTGTCATACATTTCTAAAATTCCACCATCAGGTGACCATCTTTCAAAAAAAAAATAGAAAATAAAGAAAACCCAAAAACATATGACTTTCTCCTGTTCTTTAGAGTGAAAATTACGGTTCTATTTGTATTCAATCCTCTTCTACCTTGAATGTTAGAAAGGCTAGCGCCAATCTCACTCAGGTTTAAGATGATTGAATAGGAGCATCTGTTGCACCCTTAAAATTTTCCTCTTATTTTTACCTTATATGGCTTATGTTTCATCATATGTATCAAGCATTTTGATAGGATCAATGTATCTTTCATTCTGTCTTCTTCAAGCAATGGAAGATGGTTTGAATTTTCATCCTGTGCAAGAAGGGTCTCATGCCCCCACTCTTTGGGTCACTCAAGCTACAAGGGTTTCGTATACCCAAAGACATCTCAATTGTCTCATTTATTCATCAAAAGATTGAAAATTGTAAGAGTATCAACGTAAATTACATTTCTCCAATTTCATCTCTTAAGATGAAGGTTTTGGCCAGATGAAGTGTTTTATTGCTTGTATGAGCTAATTTGTTGAAGCAATATCTTCTCATTATCATAAGAGACATTTTTGTTCAATAAGTTTTTCATTATGTTCCATGGAATTATGGTTTTGAGATTGGATCATCACCTTCTAACATAAGCATTCAAAATTAGGGTTTGGGATAAAATCCTGATTTCTATGAGTCTTTGAGAAATACTTGATTCCATGCTTCTCAACATGTCGCTAAGAATATATAATTGAAATATTGATCATCAATTTTGATGGGAAGAGGATCAATTGCACAAATGAATTCAAAATAATCAAATTGGGGAAAAGCCAATTGTATAGTAAAAAAAGTCAACTCTAGACTTTTTAAGGTCAGCATGGAGTTCCATAAGTCAAATATGTTCAATGGTTGAGATTTATCCAAGTGGAATCTCAAAAATCAAGGAAGATGACTTTTGTTGACTTTTTGGAACTTAGAATTTTTTTTAAGTATAAGAGATTATCATGGTCATCTTACCATCTTTCAAAGCATGTAACTCTCTCCACCATCCATGAAAATTTGCTAACTTATGTTCAAGTGAAAGTTGAGATTTCATACTACACTTTTGTCCATAAGGGTCTATCTCCAAAAAGTCCTTGGATTACAAGTAATTTGAGCAAGAAGTGATGCACTCGTTCATATTTAGTGTTTGGGACTTAGAGAAATTTTGTATGCCTTTCATTCGATTTCAACTTCTTAACTTTTAAGCCAAGTTTATTTATGATTCATGCTCTAATTCAATTTTCCTCCAACATCAAATATGTTCCTTGTTTCAAGAACTTTCCAAACATGTAAAGAACTTCTCAAATGGATCAAAATTGGTTAAGTTGTGGTTGGAGAAAGATGGGTCATTTTCTATGATTATGACTTCCAACACCAAGAGATTTGTTCTATACTTTCTTCAAACAACTTCAAATAATTTCCTCATGATCAATTCTCTCCTTGAAGCACTCGTCATTTGGATAAATGATAAACATAAAAATTGAAGTTTGAATTTTCCTCTATATCTTTGATTCATAGATTGTTCCCTTTAGTGCATTATAGAGAGTGATTTTGAGATTTGGTTTTGTGAGGTTGAGTTGCAAAGTATGGTTTCCATACAAGGCATCGCGCGCATGACATGTCTAGCTTGGCATGGATCAATTCAAATCACTAAACTTTGTTTTCAAGTTTAAAGTCTTCGCAAGCTTCATTTCAAAAACTTGTCAACTCCAATTCTAAGCCTTATGACCTCATCTTTCTAATGGTACTAAGTTTATGACAAATGATTGAGAGTGGAGAGAGATATAGAGAAATCGTTGGGATGAGCAAGATGACTCAAGACTATGGACAGAATGAAGTCAATTCATGTTTTCATGCACATGATACAAAATTTGTTGCATGATCCTTACCATACACTTCATACACACGCTTTGATATCTTTATGCTTGCACAACTATTTCCCAAATAAGCCAAACAAGATTCAAAATTGATACATGCATGCTCTCTTCGTTCCTTGCCCAAAGTGGTAATATTCCTTCCAATTCTTTCTCTCACCCATGTGCAACATGACATCTCATCACTACATGTTTTCCTCACTCTTTCCATTCTATATTTGATCATTAAAATGTAGCTAACATCACAGTAGCATAACACAAAACACAAGGCACCGTGAGATTTCTCTTTTTCACTCAGCTTGCTCAACAAACTTTAACAACCACGGTTAACTCTTAACCTTACTCTCAACAGTTATAAAAGAATTAGATATCTACTCTTCATTTACACAATCAATCCACACAAAGAAGCAAGCAGAATCTCTCTCTCCCTCTCTCCCTCTCTCTCTCTCTCTCTCTCAGTCTCTCTCTCTCTCTCTCTTTCTCGAGTTCTCTCAAAATCCTCTCAAGAAATTTCTCTCAGTTTCAGAATTTCTTCAAACAAATATTGTTCTCTCGTTTCTATTTTCTTCTTATCGAAGCTTGTACAAGTGTTTCTAGGGCTCTATCATCCTCTTGCACGATCTGAAGAAGTCAGTGGAACTACTACACTAGGTAACTCCTCAAAAACTCCATATATTTGTTCATGAGCTTGCATCTATGTTTATGGTAGTTTTTAATTGTTGATTTAGTGTTCATTATGTTGTTAGTTGGCCAAAAAATAGGTTTTATGTATACAATTTTCTGGATATGTCCTTGCTTCTTGTTCATAATTTTGTGCGAAAATGTGAAAATCAGTGAATGTTTGATTTAATTTCTCTGTAATTCAGTGATTGTTTGACGTAGTTCTTGGTATCACGTTGTAGATCTCCATGAGATCTACAGTTTTGCTTCAGATCTCATGTGATTTCATGGAGAAACGAGTAAGTAATGTTGATCTGAAGTTCACTGCACAAACACGATTTTAGGGTTTGTTTTAACTGTTTGATTGGAGAAGATGATTTCTGATTGGTTGATTTGAATTTCCCTAGGTCCCACGCGCGCGCCAGTTTCATTATTTTATATTATTTTGAATTTTGTTTCCTATTTTCTCTCTTTTATTTCAGTTGTTTTCTTGATTTTATTTTTATAGTTTTGATTATTAAAAAATTATGATAAAAAATGTGGTCAATTAGATCTTTGAGTCTACTTTCTGAAAATAATTTTTATTTTAATTTACAAAACTTTGTGGTACTTTCATTAAATCAATTGATTAATAGTGTCATTTTTCTTTCAATTTTGTTATATTTTGTTTTTATTTTTGTTTTAATTTTTTCCCTCATGATATAATTCCACAAAAATATTTTTAGTAATCCTTAGGGTCAAACTAAACTTCTACGATTTTTAATCTGATTTACAATTAATTTTTCTTGATTCTAAAAATTGTAGAAGTTTATTGATTTTTTGGTTCTTTTTCTTGCATAGTCTTAGAAATTGAATTAATTCTCTCATCTCCTTTACTTCTAAAATTCCAAGCAAATTTGTTTAAGGTTCTTGGATGAGTTAAGATCATGAAAATATATATTTTTTAATTTTAAATCTTGATCTTACATTTTTTTTACAAAATATTTTGTTAAACATGTCTAGTTTGAGCATTTTGCTAACTAGTCTTGGCGATTTAAAATCTTTTTCACCCTTCCATGTTGATCCAAGAACTTTAAACTTTGTTTCTGACTATAAGGGATATTAAGGGAGTTATAATTAATTTGATTTTAATTTACAAGACCTATTTCTATTTTTGACCTAATTTTCACATGAAGTTGTCCATTGAAACTTGTTTGAACTTCTTGCTTTTAATTTGCTAGCTTATTAAATTGTTTTGGGGCTGAGTTTTGGAAACTTAGTAGCCACTGGATTCCTTTAGCATCACATTAGATTGGAACAATTTAATTGATCAATTTTAGCTATTGATTATCATTTTGTTTTGAACTCCTATTTGATCAAATGTTAAACCGTAAGTTGAATCTTTCTTATGCTTTGTGGTTTGTTCTTGAGGACTCTTGAGGTCCAATGATCATGATTATAGGATGATTTGTTCAAGGAAGTGTTCACCAAGAGCATGATAACTAATTTACTCCACCTTATTCTTTGTGCCTTTGATCTCCTTTTGATCCTTCTTTGTTTGGGTATATTGTTGTATCTTAAGATATAAGGTATGCACTTGTGTAACCCATAAGGAAACAAGTCCTTTCTTCTTTATCTTATTTTAATTTGCATGTTTAGTTACTCATCATTAGTGCTCATATTTATGAGGATGTTTTGTACATTTCCATTCAAATTATATTGATCCAAAATGGTTAAAGTCCCTTTACATATAACTCTGACTTCATTGACTTATAACATGTAATGTGATACTCCTTTGATTCTTTGATTGGTATTCCATTGTCAATTCATCACGATGACAATTTAGCAACCATATTTTCTAGTTTTGACCTAGTTTGTGCTTGATGATTTTTGAATCCATTAGAGGACCATGGTCCAACATCTTTGTGCTTAAGTCTTGATTTTAATCTATCTTTTCCTCTTAATTAACCTTGCTAATTTGATCCCCATTTAAGCACTTACTTGCTAACCAATACGGTTACACATAAAAAGCCTTATTCTCTTTTATACTTGTGTTTTAAGCATCATTGTCTAGTGATTGTCTCATGAGATTTTTGTGCCATGTCCCATGAATGTATCTTGATGTTGGCTACTGCCTATAACATCTAAGAAAATTAACTTTTATTTATTTAAATCACAATGCTTGTATGCATTAAGGGACTATGCTTTGCGAATTTGTCATGATACTTTAGTATGTTATTTTGTTGACATTTTCTTAAGTCTTTAAGTTCATGATTGATGTCTTATGAGGAATTCAACATTACCTTATAACATATAAGATAAAATTTCATTCTTACTTGATATTTATCAATCGTATTTGATCTAAGACAAGTATCATCCATCTTTAGATGATGTTATTCATCAATTAGGTGACTTTTCTTGTGTATGAAGTTTCATCTTCTTACTTTGTTACTATTGAATCTCATCTTGAGTTAACTTATTATACAAGTCACACATTCCATAATTCTTCAATTGTGAACTCATCATTTGATCCTTACTTGTTTAAATTGAACATTCATGTTTGTCTCCTTTGTATACTATGTATCCAATTTTCTCCCTATGCTTGTGATGTTTGAATGTGTGAAGTTAGAGGTCACTTTATACTAACTTGTGTGTTTTGATACCTTCTAAACATGTTCCCTTTTCATCTATCCCTTTCTTGTACTTCACTCACGTTTTGGGGGATGTTAGGGTGTGGTATTGACCCATTCTTGTACTAACTTTTTAATGTGCTTTAGTAGTGATTCTTTAGGGATATTAGAGGTCATTGATTTGTTTTATCCCTATGTGTTTGCTTCTGACTTCACACTTACTTGACATGTCATGCCATGATCCCTTGATCACACACTTGGTGTTTGTAATTTGGTGTTTGTACCATGTTTTAAATAACTAATTGAATTTCTTCTTGACCATGAGCATTGTGCTAAGTATATAACATGTCTATGTCCATATATTCTCCTATTATTTAGTGCTTAGGTTTCTATATAAATCCATGTGTGTTTATGTGATACTTGCTTTCTCTTTCTTATCTAAATGTATGGTTGCTTGCTACTTCTTCTTCTCCTCTTTTGTGTGATTGCCATGTTCCCCATAAGATCTTTTGTTCATTATTCTCTAAGTTTGAACTAAATAGACCTTAGGTTTTCTATCCATGCATGACAACCTTAGGTAGATCTCCCTCTTATCCAAAGTTTAGGTCCACAAGCATGACAACTTATAGGATTGAGATCCCATTTTTTTAGTCTTTTCTCTTTTGCATCCATGTTAAAACTAAAACTTCTCCTTTTTTATTTCAAAATTTAAAACACTTAATAAATAAATGATGAGAATCACACTTCCATTAAGGAATGGGAAATGATAAGCGGGTTTCTTCTCGATGTTACCATTCTTTCATTCTTCGTCTTTTGTGTGGTTTAAATCTCAAATCCTTTTTGAAGGTAAAAATTATAAACCAATTCAAACATTTTGCCTTCGGGCCGCCTTCGTAGTTTTATTTAATAACCTTTTTCAAAAAGGGGATATATTATTTCCACTCTGTGCAACACGACACGTGATTCCCCAAAGGTCGGGTTGTAATATGTCAACTGCTAGAGTGTGAATGTAACATTATCCACCTAAAAAATACAAAACTAACCAAAACACCTTTTTAGGTGAACTATGAGTGCCTTGATCTCTCATTGCATGGAGGGGGTACGTAGGCACAAAGGTTCGCAACCGAGGCAGGCAAAACTAATAAAAACTTTCTTTTTGTATATACTTTGCATACATTCCCTTTTAGCATTAAGCTTTAGACTTAGATTTTGATAAACCCTTAAATTATAACAAACTTGAGTGGATCTCGTGGAGTACCACAAACGTTAGGCATGCTAATACCTTCCCCTTGCATAATCGACTTCCTTACCCTTTCTCTTGGTCGTGTGACCATGTTATTTCCTTCCTTTAGGTTTACTCAGTGTTTCCTTTCCCTCTCTTAGGATATATAACATTGATGGTGATTCTTCTTTTCCTCCAAGTTTACGCTTCGATGAAAATCCAAAACGCGACAAGGGCTTGCTCTGTTCAAGTTCCAATAGTTAACACACATTCTAACATTTCTGTCTTTCTTAGGCACCAGCACGATGTTGGCAATCCACGGGGATAAGAAATCATATTCAGGAACTCTACATCAAGCAGTTTTTGTACTTCCCCCTTAATCTTCTTAAACATCTCAGGATGAGTTCTTCAAAGTTTTTGTTTAACTGGAGGACATTCTTCCTTTAAAGGCATCTTATGCACCACAATACTAGTATCCAACCCGGGGATATTTTTATAAGACCAAGCAAGATATCAACATACTCATCGAGCATTTCAATCAGTCTCTTCTTTACATTGTCTTCTATATCAGCCTATATCTTGACCTCTTTATTTACCTCTGCAGTTCCCAGATTCACAACCTCGATCGACTCTTGATGCAGATGGATGACCCTCTCTTCTTGCCTCAATGATCTTGCTAACTCTTCATGGAGTTCACAATTATCCTCACCTTCTTCTTCGGCTTGGTATATCAGATTATCAAATTCATAATGAGAGATAGCAGAATCATTATCGAAAGGATTCATGATGATAGTGGGATTGAATCTACATGATTGATGTTTTTATGTTTCTTTTATAAAGGGTGTGATAAAAGAAAAAAATAACAAAAACATTTCCATTTTTTACTGAATAAAAATAGAAAGACAGGGAGTAAAATATTTGAATGCAAAATACGTCCTTTATTTAATGACAAAAATTGGAAATTAAAAAATGGTGGCCCTACAAATGATTCATTGCGCCTTGGGCAGAGCACGTGAATTATTGCATGATAAGGAAACAAACAGAAAATTACTCTTGGACAAACGAGACTTGAATGACATCTTCATAAGTCTAGTTGCTGAGTTCTACACTTGGAACACTCTGACGAATCTAGTTATCAATATCATAATCATTATCGTCGTCACCAACAACAACATTATGGGAGCTATCCCTTGTTCACTAGGACTAAAACCCAAACCAAACTTGTTGAACTTTGGAGTAACATCCAACAAACTACACTAACCTTCGGGTTGATCGACTTCAACCACTGCTCTAGCATCTTTCAAAGATGCCATGGGCGTCTCAGGCTTCTTCCTCTCTTTCGAGTGAGGATTCTTAATCATTTTCACAACTTCAAAGGCTTGTAAAGGTGTCTCATGCACCTCTCCCTCAACCTCAACATATCTAAATGAAGTCAAATGACTCACTACATAATCTTCCTTGCCGTAAACAGTTATTGTCTTGCCATTCACAGGGAACATAATCTTCTGAGGAAGAGTGGAAGTCACTGTCATTGCTTTATGTATCCAAGGACATCCCAACAAACAACAATATATGGGATGTATGTCCATCATAAAAAATGTAGCAGTGAAAATCCGGGGTCCAATTTTAATTGGTAAATCCACATCACTAAAAACCGATCTTTGTGATCCATCAAAAGCCTTAACTGCCAAGTTACTTAGGCACAAATCAACACCTGAATAATTAATCTTCATCAATGTTCACTTGGGAAATACATTCAAAGATGACCATGTATCTACCAGCACACAGGAGAGAGTAGTTCCCTTACACTCCATAGAAATATTTAACACCTTGTTATGGTTTCTTCCTTCAAGAGGGAGATAAAAGTCTGTAAATCCCTGGCCATTACTGGCGTTAATTCTAGCACAAACACCTTCAAATTTATTTGCAGAGATCTCTTGAGGGACAAATGTTGTACTCAATAACTTCATTAAAGCGTTACGGTGTGCCTCGAAATCTCAAAGCAAGGATAAGATGGAGATATTTGATGGAGTCTGACTCAGTTGATCAATGATACATTAGTCGCCTTTCTTGATACACCTCATTACTTCCTCTATATCTTTAACTATATCCGAACTTAAAGTCCAAGCTGGAGTGTTGTCTATGGGCTCTTGGTTATCCACCACCACTTGTTTACCCTTAACTTTTCCAAGGCATCATCATTAATCTTGAGCACTTTGTGGTGAGAAAACTCAATCCCTTCTTGTTAATCTACTAATGCCAGCAAAATTCTAAATATCTAAATTATCACCCACTTACGGATTCTCCCTTGAAGATCCTTCTTCTTTATTTACCCTATAATAATAAACATCTGCTTCATAGTTCCCTGGCACGCCCTTTTAACTGGAGTAGGGAACAGGTCCAGGAAAAGTAATTATCAGGGGAACTGGTCTAACAGGTATTGGAACATTTGTTGGAGTAAAAGAGATAGAAATCCCTACAATATCCTTCTCTTCAACCTCTTTCTATCTAACAATTCTGTCAAACTGAAGATCATCGTTCATAATCAACTTTTGAATTCCTGCTTTCAGATCATCATATCCTTCTGCATAAACTTGGAAATCAGAACAATCTAGAGTACAACCTGGATAAACACCTCTTTTGATTAGATACCCCTTAACAAATGGTAACAGGGTTGCTACCAAATTCACGTTCATCATAAAATTCAAACTTCCCATATCTTCCACAATAGCATTAAAATTTCCCCCTGCATGGGTCGACATTAGGTTCTAAAGGAAATTGGGACCTTGGTCTAGGGTGAACTGAATAACCTTTGAGTCCAAAATATCTTGTACTTTATGTTTAACGCCATAAAATTTACCACATTATGGCCTACACCACCAGAGTGGAACTCGCATCGGGTGTTGACATCATAACTTGCAGGGAGTCTCTCAGGAGGAGGCGACATATTTCTCAGATCAACTAATTTAAGTTTGAGCAGACGTTGTAGTAGTTGAGAGTATGGCATTGGAATTGGGTCACACTTCCTTTCAGCTAGGTTGCTGAGGAGCATTCAACTATCTCTGGTATTGAGGATGTTGTTATTGTTATTGTAATTGTTTTTCCTAGTTGCTTTAACAATTTGCATCACATAAGAAATATAAATGAGAAAGGAGTACATTTAGCTACAGGGCAATCATATCTACAACTTTGTGCATTTTTCTTAAAGCTCACATGCTCATAAATTTTAATTTGTGCATTTTTTAGAGGTCAAGCATCGTGAAAAAGTTGCATAACTTTTCATTCCCTGCAACTTTCATGTTTAAAGTTTTCTTTGAATCAACTTGCATCTTGGTGAACTTTTCTTGTGAAGTTAGGGCTTTTTAAATGTAAAAACACTTGAATTTTTCTAAGTGTTTATAAATTTTCAACTTTGACTTTTGTGGACTTTTTCTTGATTCTCTCGATTCTTGATGCACCGGTTTGATAATTTTGAATTTTTTGATGACCCTTGATCCTTGAAGTCTAAAGGTGTCCAAAATGTCAAAGTTTGACATTGGTGTAACAATTGACTTTTCATCAGTTGATTCCAATTCCTTCACCATTGGTCAATTGTATATTTGAGAGTGTCTTGAGCCATGTAATTAGGTCAATATGTTGCATTTGAGTTATTTGAATCATACCTCAAGCCATTAGGTCATGCACTGAGCCAAAAGTCAATGACCCACTTTAATCAAAACCCTAATTTGATCAAGACTTTTATTGATGGAGATTTATTAATTCAAAACCTTGTTTGACATAAAGAGAAAACACAAGCTATTTTTGTATTTTTTTAGAGATGCAATGATGCATATGAAGTGGGATCTTAGGTAAACAATTAGAGTACAACAAATACTCTTATTTATGTTTCTTCTATCTGGAGATGTAAAGATCGTGGTATTCATCTTGACGTGGTAGAAGTTACTTAAATATAAAATGCACAATTTTTGGCTCTAAGATGCCACAACAGAAAACATGCATGAATGCATACAAGAAAGAACAAGTAATCCTCGAAGGTATGATAAAACCTCACTTGCAAAAAAGAAAGAAAAAAACAAATTCTAGGAAAGATTGGGTCCACTGGGAAGAGATTGACTCAACTCATCGAAAGAAAAGAGAACTCGACCCTTTTGGGAAAATCCCAATGGGAAAAGAGAAACAGGACACAACCATATCAAAAGCAACAATAAGCTTCCCCACAACGAACGAGTCTCGTCTTCTTCTTTTTTAATCAAGTCATCCATTTGAAAATGATAACAATAAGTTTCCCCACGACAAACGGGTCACGACTTCTTCTTTAATAAAGTCTACCACTTGAAAAGGATGATATAAACCTCCTTATGGCGAACGAGTCTCTGTTTATTCTTTAGTCTAGTCTTCTACTTGAAAATGATAACAATAAGCTTCCACACGATGAACGAGTTTCATCTTCTTCATTAATCAAGTCTTCCACTTAAAAAGGGTAGCAATAAGCTTCCCCACAACGAACGAGTCTCATCTTCTTCTTTAATCAAGTCTTCCACTTGAAAAGGGTACAAATAAACCTCTTCATGATAAACGGGTCTAATTTTATTCTTTAGTCAAGTCTTCCTCTTGAAAAGGGTTTTCAAAATGAACAACCTCCATCATATCGAAGAGATTAACCATCCATCGGAGTAAAAAAAATCTTCACAACAAACTAGATCAAAGAGATTAACCATCCCTTGAAGTAAATAACAACTGTGATATCTGGGTATAACTTTTATGGGAATTGATAGACTACTCAAAAGAGACTGTCATTATCTATCCAAAAGGAAATCCGGGGACACACAAGCTTCTTAAATGAAGAGACCACTACTTGTTGCCGGATGATAATTCTAAGAGTATTGCAATAATGTTGCTGAGAGATGATTTCAACTTCATGGGAAATTACAAACAAGTCCCTGCTGAGGAGATAAAGTCTCCACGTGGGGTGTAACGGTAGAAATGTTCACCATTGGATTGACTAGACTTTATACAAATCAAAATAAAAATCGCCACCGCGCTTTATTGTTTCCAAATGAATGGGAAAAGAGATAATAACCCAAAAAAGGGGGAAAGATTCTAGGTAAGGGGGTTTTTTATGCAAAGGGAAGGTATTAGCACCCTAAACATCCATGGTACTCCGCACGAACCTCTTTGAAAAATCTGTATATTTTGGCTATAAAAAATGTGTTATATATAAAATGGATGGTGGAGGTGAGAAAAGAAATATATATTATTATAATTTTTTCACCCGTCGCGGTTGCGAACCTTTAGTTCCTATGTACCATCTTCCGTGCAATAGGGGACCAGGGTACACGTAGTTTCTCTTTTAAAAGTTTGAAACACAAGTGTGTTGATTAATTTTATGAGATAAGACATCATCGTCATTGTCCGTGTGGAAAACATACTTACTACCCACAATCATGAGGAAGGGGATTTTGCATCATCTCAAAGTGGAGGATAATGGCTTGGATTTTAAAATCAACGATGCCTAACTCAACACCCAAGTGGAAAATATCTCACTTCACTACATATTGTAGAAGTATAGTTGTTTGCATCACTACAAGGATTGACAAGAGTCTAACCTTTTGGGAAAAGTTTAAAGGTAAAAGCCGAAGTGGCAAAATGGTTTGAAATAAGATTGATTGGAATTTAGTCTTCTCACAAAAATGTCAAGGTATTGTTAGGTTGATTGAAATTTATTTATGAAAAGGCATTGAAAATGCATGGTACTAAGTCAAGTTTATTATGAAAGTGGTTTATGTTTCAAAACAAGAAGGGTTTTCAAAAGGAGGGAAAAGATTTTTGAAATTAAAGAAGATGGGAGGAGAAGAAGAGGCTATCCTAAAGCATAAGGTAAAAGCTAAGGATAAGGACCATCTAACCAACAAGAAGCCACAACTTGACATTATGAGCCAAGATAGAATTCCCATTCTTTGGATTGGCACCAAGAAAGCAAAGATACTAGACCTCTTCAAGTGTATTAAGTCTTCACAAAAATTGGACAGAGTAACGACTGTAGACGGATGAATTCCAGATTACAAACAGAGAATGTAATCACAAAAAGCTGCACACAAAAACAAACAAGCAACCAAATTTCTTGAGGTAAACCTCAAGTACTCCAGACAAAATAAATCAGATAAGATCATAAGGTCTCCATAATAGGCCAAGGTTTCTAATCCTAAGTCCAAGAAAAAGTCTCATGCCCCATAATGCCACGGATAGTAACCAAATAGTCCAAGTACCATTAAGAGTTTTTTAGGGTTTAAGTTGATTATTAAATATCTTAAGAAAAGAAAAAGAAAAGCTCAAGTGAGCAAAATAAAAATGACAAGAATATAAATGCTCAAATGAGCAAAGATGAAAATGGAATGAAATAAAAAATGCTGGAAAATAAATAGTGCATAAAGCATAAAAGAATAAAACCATAAAATAAACAAGTCAATAATTAGTGGTTAGTTGGATGACCATCTAGAAACTTGCATTTAGAACTCATTAGAGGATTGGTAGAACCAAAGCCTCCACACAACAAGTTGCATTTGCTTTTTGTCAAGTATATCATCCATTTGGAATTCTCATTAGTACCATTTAATCATCAATGATGTTTAAGTGATCCACGTTTACCAAAGGTGTTGTAGATCCATTAGAGGATTGGTAGAACCAAAGCCTCCACACAATGAATCTCAAGGTTATTGGATCAAAGAGATCAAATTAACATACTTGGGCTTGCAATCATAAGTTTGGGCCACGAATGATCATTTATTCGAATCGGGACAAAATTTAGCGCTATGTTAAGCAATCGTAAGTGGACTTATATAGAAGTCTCACCTATTTTGAGGCCGGTCAATAGCAATCTATGAACCATTTATTTTGAGACATGATATAGAGATCATGCTCCAACAATATTTAGTGTAATGAGAAGGGGATGAGATGAAGAGGAATTAGGGTAAAAAGAGAAACCACATTTGAATTAATATTTAATCAAACTATTATTAAAATCATTCATCCATTTTTGTGGAGTTAAACTCAACACCATGGATCCAATGATGTTAATAAAGCCATGACCAAAAAATCAACCCAAGACAGCCAGAAAATAATCACAAAATAATAATATAATTAATATATACATTAAAAGAAAAGAAAATGTTTTAAAAAATGGAAAATAATGAGGAAAATGTCAATTATATTCAAATTAATCAAGAAATAAAAAATAAAACCATATAAAAATCAGAAAAGAGGCCAAGTGATTTTATAAAAATTTTGGGAATTTTTAAAAGTCAGAAACTATTTTTAAAAATTAAAATAAATGGGTAAAATAAACAAAAATAGTAAAAAATAGTAAAGTCAGAAACAAAAATAAAATAAGGTCACCAATATTTGTCACAATATCATTGGATCATTCCATAATTTTTTCAGAATTTAAAAATGTGTAAAAGTATTTTTAAACATTTTAAACAAATCAAATAAGTGTAAAATTCATAAAAAAATATCAAAACACAAAATTAAATTGTGAAAAAATAAAAATCAAAAAGAGAATAATCAAAAATATTTTTCATAATTTTTTAGATTTTTTGGACTAAAAATTAATTTTCTATGATTTTTTGAAATTTAAAACAATTAAAATATAAAAATCTGAAAAAGAAAATAAAAGAAAAAGATGTGGACCATTGGATGAGAGTCAAAACGGGTTAGTAATCAAAACCAAGGGATCTGGCGCGTTGTGCATATCATGGTCTTTAATGAATAATGTACATAATCATTAATAAAATCAGAATTTGAAAATAACAAATGTCACGCTTTCATTGGATAGAAGGTGACACGTTGGTCATCTTCAACCTCCATCCCTCACGAATTACAGGTCTCTCAAACTGTAAAATCAGAAGCTCAGACCTATGTCATTCGCTTCGTCTCTTCAAGACCAAGACAACCACACCCTCGCGCCAAATTTATATAAACTATAGCTCAAGCAATTTGGAAAGAAAGTTTTGAAAAGGGATTTGAAAATTCATGGTCAAAACGTGCTTCCAGATGAAAGTAAGTGTTGCGACTAGAACCAGGGAAATGATAGCAACATAATGATACCAAAGTTTTGAAGAATTGATGAAGGAATCTACCTATTGAAGTTGAGTTGTAGAGCTCTGAAACTAGACTTCTATGGAGAAATATAGGGCACGATTCTTGAATGTAATTATATGGTTAACTTCAGGGAAGATCACGGAAGGTGAATTGATGGGAAAAATGGATTGAAAAAGGCTTGAGAATAGGATTCGAAGTAGCTGAATTCTGAGTTGTGAAGCAAGTTTGGCAGGGTGATTCTGCCTATCTAAGCTTGGGAAATTGAATGAGGAATGACCCTCTATTTATAGGGAATCAAATGGAATGTTCAAGCGAGTGAAATGATGAAGTTTAGAGGGAAATCGTGTGAACCTGATGCACGAGTAAAGTGTGATATGATTTGCATCAAAACTCATATAATCCTTGTGTTTCAAGGCTTTAATCCACTTTGGCAACTTGGTTAAACATGTTTAGATCACAAACGCGTGCTAATTTGATGTTTAAAGGCCAAAACATGAATTTCAAATTCTGACTTATGGAGAAACTTCAGTTCCAAGTTACCAAGTTCAACCCAATGGCATTTCCACCTCAAGGGGTCTTAGGGAAAAATTCTCGATGCTTTGGAAAGATGAGGTAAGAAGCTTTGCAATGGAAAAATAATGGAATCAAATGGATGCTTGAGCTGAAAGTTACATGGAGTCAATGTTGAAGGAAAAGAGTTGACTTTCCATACTTAGAAATATTTCAAATTCTTCTTTAAAAATGACCTATAATCTCTTGCATCCAAACATGGCCTTCCACCTAGAATTTGCTCTTGACCAAAAAATATGGAATGAAGTAGATCCATTGAATGACATTTTTCAATT
Organism: Vicia faba; assembly: GCA_948472305.1. NCBI lineage: Eukaryota > Viridiplantae > Streptophyta > Magnoliopsida > Fabales > Fabaceae > Vicia > Vicia faba. The sequence continues at coordinate 735,247,183 of OX451741.1, read as the reverse complement.
TAAACCACTCAAAATCTCCAAAAATTGAGCAAGTTATGACTTGTTGAAGTTGGCTAAAAATCATGAAATGACCTATAATCTTTTGCATTCTTAAGGCAACTTCCATCCATTTTATTACTTTACACATAAAAGAAGGCATGAAGTAAACATATTTAAGATCATCATGAAAAAAGAATGGGCTCAAGGTGATAAAAATTGACCAATTTATGACCATTTAAAGTCAGATAGGGAAAATTGGGGATTCATTTGGGTGCCTTGTAATCTTTTTTCTTCACCAAGTTCCTTCCACATGAAAACTCCTTGGAACTTTTGAAGTGATTTGTTGGTAACTCATTGAAGAGAAGAATGTTTTTGGAATCACTCAAAAATACCAAAAGATGAGCAAGATATGCCCCTTTGAAGTCCAAAACCCTAGCCTCTAGATCGAGAGAATGCTTTGTGGAACTTTGCCAAGTTTGAACAAACTTTTTTTGCCAATATTCTTCCTTTGTGAATAAAAATTGTTGAGGATGATGATGAGGACTCATGGCCATCAAAACAACTTCCATACCAACTTCAAAACAACTTCAATGGTGAGGTTTAAATTTCTCAAGCTATTGACTAGGGCATGGAAATAAACTCATGAACCCATGAAGCAACTTGCTAAACCTCATTGCCTTTACCAACATTATTAACAAGTAAGACAAACCAATATTGCATTTTGTTAATTAGAGAGAAAATCAAAGCAAAATATCCATGATCACAAAATAAAACAAGTTAAGGTGCTTGGTAATTCCTCAGAAGATCAAGTACTACCGTCGTTCATTGAATATATCATACCACCGCCGTTCACTGACGATGAACTATCAATGTTCACTGAAGATAGAAAAAAGATAAGAAATACCAATGTTCACTGCCGATGTACTACCAACATTCACTGAAGGTAGAAAGAGAAAATATATCATACCACCGTCGTTCACTGATGATGAACTATCAACATTCACTGAAGATAGAAAAAAGATAACCAACACCGACGTTCTCTGCCGATGTACTACCAACATTCACTGAAGGTAGAAAGAGAAAATATATCATACCACCACCGTTCATTGACGATGAACTATCAAGGTTCACTGAAGATAGCGAAAAGATAACAAACACTGACGTTCACTACCAATGTACTACCAACGTTCACTGAAGGTAGAAAGAGAAAATATATCATACCACCACCGTTCACTGATGATGAATTATAAAAGTTCACTGAAGATAGAAAAAAGATAACAAACACCAATGTTCACTGCTGATGTACTACCAACAATCACTGAAGGTAGAAAGAGAAAATATATCATATCACCACCGTTCACTGACAATGAACTATCAATGTTCACTGAAGATAGCAAAAAGATAAGAAACACCGACGTTCACTTCCGATGTAATACCAACATTCACTGAAGGTAGAAAGAGAAAACATATCATATCACCGCTGTTCACCGATGATGAACTATCGACGTTCACTGAAGATAGAAAAAAGATAAGAAACGCTAACGTTCAATGCCGATGTACTACCAACGTTCACTGAAGGTAGAAAGATAAAATATATCATACCACCGCCATTCACTGATGATGAACTATCAACGTTCACTGGAGATAGAAAAAAGATAAGAAACACCGACGTTCACTGCCGATGTATTACCAACATTCACTGAAGGTAGAAAGAGAAAACATATCATATCACCGCCGCTCACTGACGATGAACTATCAACGTTCACTGAAGATAGAAAAAAGATAAGAAACAGTGACGTTCACTGCCGATGTACTACCAACATTCATTGAAGGTAGAAAGAGAAAACATATCATATCACTGCCGTTCACTGACGATGAACTATCAACGTTCACTGAAGATATCAAAAAGATAACAAACACCGACGTTCACTGCCGATGTACTAACAACGTTCACTGAAGGTAGAAAGAGAAGATATATCATGCCACCGCCGTTCACTGATGATGAACTATCAACATTCACTGAAGATAGCAAAAAGATAAGAAACACCGACATTCACTATCGATGTACTACCAACCTTCACTGAAGGTAGAAAGAGAAAATATATCATACCACCACCGTTCACTGACGATGAACTATCAACGTTCACTGAAGATAGCAAAAAGATAACAAACACCGACGTTCACTGCCGATGTACTACCAATGTTCACTGAAGGTAGAAAGAGAAAATATATCAAGTTTCTCCAAGACTCTGGTGTTTTGCCAAGAACGGGTCTCAACTTCTTATTTAACCAAGGAAATCTTCCTGGAAAGGGTAATATGTAATATGTCTTAAATAAAGAGACTTCCACTCATTGTAAAGGGGAATTGTAAAGAGAAATGACTTTCTGGGGATAGAAATATGTCTTCCCGGGGAAATGCCACGATATTCCTGCTGAGGAGATAAAGTCTTCCTGTGCAAAATAAATGCATAAACCAAAACTCAAAGTTTTCAGAAATCCATAATAAAAGATAATGTCATGTAGCCACAAATCCAATTCAGAAATAATCTAGAGCAAGACAGCCAATGCAGATACATCCTTTGAGAAATAAACTCAAGAGGGAAAGCTAAATTCAACTAAGCAAAGAGCGCTGCAAGAAAGGTCAGAAGACAATGTCAATGAAGGATGATTTTTAGCAATGCATGATGTATGTATGAATGTATGAGTGCTATCGTGCATATGCTGGTAAAAAGGATACATAATCAGTGCAAACAAACAAGACCACATCAGGTACTAACAATATTGGGCTAAGCTTCAACCAGAAAGATCAATCTAAGAAAGGTAAAAGCAACTGCGGAAACCAAACCTATTGCATGTCCTAACTTCGCTGAGGAGAAACATAATCTGGGATGTAGTCAAATCAAACCGATACCAATATAGAACATCCTTCTTCCAGTTTCATCGGAGAAAAAAAGTTTTCCAAAAGCAACATGCCTACTGGAGATTACAAGACCAACCTCAAATAAAGCAGACTAACGCCGAAACAACCAAGCCTCACTGGGGGATTCAAGCCTACCTCCCTGGAGAAAAAAATACTGCAGACTGAAACTTTCATCACGAATACTCACTCCAACAAGAGATGCCCTGGGATAATCTTCCCAAGAAATCAAGAAGTCAACATTAATGCCAATACTGCAAAAAGAGCGACATCTCAACACACCAAAGGGAATAAAACCTTTCATTATATGAGGGAAGACTTCGTTGGGGAATCTGGGTCGGAGGCTTCTGATCATGCAAACCCAAAAAACGAACCAAGACTTGACTGGGGATAATGGGGTCACAAACCCAATAATGTACCTTGTACCCACTGATATCATCTTTAACTATCTGAGAAACATACAAAGATTGCGCACACCAGCAAAATGACCTGAGAAAACCTTCATGAAGGAAGCAAGTCTTCTTAAAACAAACGGAGTTTGTTCATTCTTGGGATCACCATTTTCGTTGTCATTGTTTCAACACAAATCCAAAAGTAAATTGAATTGTAAAGATCTCTTCTCTTTTTTTTTTGAAAAGTTAATTTTGCTTCTTTTAATCTTTTTTCTTTAACAGTTATTATCAGTAATAAATGAAGTCTTTGCAAGCTAAATAAGAATAAGAACACAAAGAATTGGGCAAAAGCTCGAATTTCATTTATAGAATGGTAGTCTGTGAATGGCGAGGCTCCATGGATGATTACAAAGTTTGGGAAATGGTAATACATAATGGAAAAGATACATTGAGATATAATGACCACTATCCCACCTAACAACTTTTGAAATCCTGAGAAGCAACTTTCGTTGAAGTATGGTGAGGATCCGAGAAGATTGTTGCTTCAACAATTAAGTCTCGTCTGACGTAGTTACTTGCCAAGAAAATCCCTAACTTTTGCCTAAGCTGCCCTCACGGGTTTTCAACTTAGGGGGAAATTTATTTTGTTTATGTCTCTAACTTTTGCCTAGACCGCCCTTTCGGGTTTTCGGCCTACCGAGACGCTCCTTTTTGCCTAAGGCTCCCTCTCGGGTTTTCAACTTAGTGAGCTATTCTTTTATTTCTTTAGGCGGAGTATTTCTTGACTGCATCATCATTCATGGGACGTGGGAACTCCTCGCCATCCATAGTTTTAAGAATTAATGCACCACCAGAGAAGGCTTTCTTGAAAACATACGGGCCTTCAAAATTGGGAGTCCAATTGCCCCTAAAATCAGTGTTGAAAGACATGATCTTCCTGAGCACGAGGTCGCCTTCTCTGAATTCACGAGGTTTGACCCTTTTGTCAAATGCTTTCTTCATTATTTTCTAATATAACTGCCCATGACATAAAGCTGTCATCCTCTTCTCTTCAATCAAATTCAATTGGTCAAACCTGTTCTGGACCCCTTCAGCCTCTGTCAACTTGGCTTCCATTATCACATGCAACGAGGGAATCTCTACTTCAACAGGGAGTACAGCTTCCATTCCATACACTAGGGAGAACGGGGTTGCTCCTGTTGAAGTGCGAACAAATGTTCGATATCCGTGCAGAGCAAAAGGGAGCATTTCATGCCAATCCTTATAAGTGACAACCATTTTCTAGATAATTCTCTTGATATTCTTATTAGCAACTTCAACAACCCCATTCATCTTTAGCCTGTATGGAGATGAATTGTGATGGATAATCTTGAATTTTTCGCACAGTTCAGTCATCATTTTGTTGTTCAAATTCGAGCAATTGTCAGTGATGATTCTGCTCGGCACACCATACCGTCATATAAGACTATTTTTGATGAAACGCACAACCACCTGTTTGGTAACATTGGCATATGAAGCAGCCTCTACCCATTTGGTAAAGTAGTCAATTGCTACCAAGATGAAACGGTGTCCATTCGAAGCTTTGGGTTCTATCATCCCCATCATGTCAATACCCCCACATAGAGAAAGGTCATGGGGAGGAAATCACATTGAGAAGTGTCGGAGGCACATGGATCTTATCTACATAAATCTGGTATTTATGGCACTTCTTTGCAAATTTGTAACAATCAGATTCCATTGTCAACCAATAAAAACCTGCCCTTAGCATCTTTTTAGCCATTGAATATCAATTAGCATGAGTGCCAAATGAACCTTCATGGATCTCATGCATCAGCATGTCTGCTTTGTGTCTATCTACGCATCTGAGCAAGACCATGTCATAATTTCTCTTGTATAACACATTTTCACTGAGGAAGAAACTGTCTGCCAATCTTCTCAGTGTCTTTCTATCTTTCTTCGATGCACCGAACAGGTATTCCCGAGTCTGAAGAAAATTCTTGATATTATAATACCAAGGTTTTTCATCTGCTACCTCCTCTGTTGCAAACACATGAGCGGGCCTATCTAGTCGTCGAACTGTAATTTGGGGTATATCATTCCAAGCATTTACTTGGTACATGGAAGCCAGAGTTGCCAGAGCATCCGCCATTTGATTTTCATCCCTAGGAATGTGATGGAATTCAACTTTATTGAAGAATGGTAGTAATCTTCTAGCATAATCTTTGTAAGGGATCAAGCCAGGGTGACGAATGTCCCATTCTCTTTTAATCTGATTTATTACCAAAGCTGAATCACCATACACATGTAGAATCTTGATTTTGAGATCAATAGCTTCCTCAAGACCCATGATGCAAGCCTCATATTCTGCCATATTATTAGTGCAATCAAATGTTAACCTCGCGGTAAAAGGAATATGTGATCCATGAGGAGTAACAATCACAACACCAATTCCTTTACTATAAGCATTCACAGCTCCATCAAATACCATACTCCAACGAGATTCAGGGTCGGGGCCCTCCTCAGGCAATGGTTCACCACAATCTTTCACTTTCAAGAACATCACATCTTCATCAGGGAATTCATATTCTGCAGACTGATGATCTTCCACCGGCTGGTGAGCAAGGTAATCTGCCAACACACTACTTTTAATAGCCTTTTGAGTGCGGTACTCGATATCATATTCAAATAACAACATCTTCCAGCGGGCGATTCTCCCAGTAAGAGCATGATTTTCAAAAATATACTTGATTGGATCCATTTTGGAGATCAACCAAGTGGTATGATTCAACATATACTGACGCAAACTCTTTTCCGCCCAGGCCAAAGCAAAACATGTTTTTTCTAGCATAGAATACCGTGACTCACAATCAGTTAACTTTTTGTTGAGATAATAAATGGCGAACTCTTTCTTTCCTGTTTCATCGTGTTGTCCCAAAATACAACCCATAGATTTATCTAACATCGTTAGATACATAATCAACGGTCTTTCTTCTACGGGAGGGAGCAAGATAGGAGGTTCAAGCAGATATTCTTTAATACTTTCAAATGCCCTCTGGAAGTAATCCATCCACACACAACCTTGATCTTTCTTTAACAACTTAAAGATCGGTTCACACGTTGCAGTCATGTGGGAAATAAATCTAGAGATATAATTCAAACGCCCGAGGAAACCCCTGACTTGCTTTTCAGTTCTTGGTGCTGGCATTTCTTGAATTGCTTTGACTTTTTCAGGGTCAACTTCAATTCCTTTTTGGCTAACAATAAAACCCAACAATTTCCTCGATCTAACTCCGAAGGTGCATTTATTTGGATTCAAGCGGAGACAATATTTCCTTAAACGCTGAAACAACTTCAACAAATCTTCTATATGCCCTTCTTTAGTTTGGGATTTGGAAATAATATCATCAACATATACTTCGATTTCTTTGTGCATCAGATCATGGAATAGGGTTGTCATATCCCTCTGGTACGTTGCCCTAGAATTCTTCAACTCGAAGGGAATCACTCTGTAATAGAATGTTCCCCAGGGTGTGATAAACGTTGTTTTTTCCATGTCCTCTAGAGCCATTCTTATTTGATTATACCCAGAAAATCCGTCCATGAACGAGAATACTTTGAATTTTGCTGTGCTATCCACTAACATCTCAATGTGGGGCAGTGGAAAATCATCTTTTGGACTAGCTTTATTTAGATCTCTGTAATCTACACACATGCAGACTTTTCCATCTTTTTTCGGTACTAGGAAAATATTGGCAATCCATTGAGGATACACCGACGTCACAAGAAAACCAACATTAATCTGCTTTAGGACCTCCTCTTTGATCTTTACTGCCATATCCGGGTGGGATTTTATCAACTTTTGTTTAACTGGCGGACACTCTGGCTTCAACGGCAAACGATGCTCGACAATGTCTGTATCTAGACCATGCATATCTTGATAAGACCAAGCGAAAATATCCACATACTCTTTCAACAGCTCAATCAACCTGCTCTTTACATCAGGATGCAACGATGCTCCAATGTTGACTTCCTTCGGATCTTCTCCTGAACCCAAATTAATCACTTCCAATGGCTCCTTATATGGCTGAATGGTATTTTCCTCATGCTCAAGAAATCGTGAGACCTCTTCTGGAATCTCATCATAATCTTCTTCTTTAGCCCCAAACACTGGACAATCAAAGTTGGGAGAGGGTGCAGGGTCATTGTATTCAACGGGTTTTTTAATTAATCTGCACATATGATTTATGATTGCTTTTAGAAACTGACACATATAACAAGTGATCATGCAGATTAATTTTCAGTTATTATTTATTTTGAAAAGGTTTTTTTATTACCATTTCCTAGGAAAAACAGAAAATAAAAGACATAATTTGGAAGCAAAGATAACTTTTACTAATGATCTTAACAGTTCTAGCAAACAGATTAGCCCTACAACATTAATACTTCCACCTTGGGCAGAGTGAAAGCTTTTCAAAAGAAAGAAACAAATTAACAAAACAAATTACTTTGAAACATGTATGCAAGAAGGAATATCAATGGTGACCCAGTTCTGAACTCAGACTCCATGCGTCACATAATTCGGTACTTCCTGCTCTACTTCATCCTCTTCAACAGCAATAATTCAAGAACCAATTGGATGGAGGTAGCCTCCGCTGTAGAAAACATCATGATAACTGTTCACAGAAGACTTTGACTTCAAACTTTAGCCTTTGCCATTCCTCGAAGAGAAACCCAAACCAGTTCTGTTCTTGTTCACGGGTGGATCCACAAGTCGTCCCCAAACTATATTATGACCATTACGCACAACTTGTTGCGCGTCCTTCAGCGAGACCACTAAATTCTCATTCTTCCTTATGTTGTTAATGGATAGGGCTTGGAACTGGGTTCCAACAGCAGCCTCATCCGCTTCTACAATACTGAAAGAGGATAGATGGGTTATCAACAACGCCTGCTCCCTATTTATGATCACTACCTTCCCTTCACACACAAATTTTAGCTTCTGATGCAGAGTTGAAGTGACAGCCCATGCTTCGTGTATCCATGTCCGTCCCAGCAAAAAACTATATGCGGGAATAATGTCCATGACCTTGAAGGTTATCAGGAACAAATGTGGTCCTATATGGATGGGTAAATCCACTTCACCGATGACAGATTTCCTTGAGCCATCAAATGCCTTCACAATGATGCCACTCGGGTGCACAGGTGTTCCCTGATACTTTAACTTCATGAGGGTACTACTCGGTATAACATTCAACGCGGATCCGTTATCAATTAGCACATTGGATAGCGAGTCATTCTTGCAGTTCATGGATATGTGGAGGGCCAGGTTGTGATTCCTCCCTTCATCTGGTAACTCATCATTGCAAAAACTCAAGTTATTACATGACGTAATGTTTCTAATTATGCTGCTAAATTGATCTAACGGCATGTCATTCTCCACAAAATCTTGGTCTAGTACTTTCATTAGTGATTCTCTATGAGCAGAGGAATTCATCAATAAAGTTAGGATGGATATCTTTGAAGGAGTCTGCAATAGCTGATCTACAATTTTGTAGTTGCTCATCTTAATTATCTTCAAGATATCATCCACTTCTTTCTCTAATGTGGCCCACTAGTCTCTCCTGCAGTCTTCTTAGGCTCATCGTTCTCAGCAATTTTCTTTCCAGCAACAACAACTCTTCGAATAACCGGTGAAAACACACAACCACTACGGTTCACCCTTCTATTATCAGCTATATTTCTAACATATGGCATTGGCTGGATGGGAATTTCCACCCCATCTTCTAAGATTGTAGTGTTGTATTTGTAAGGCACAACCTTATCTGATTTATAGGGAACATGACCCGGAAGACTAATTACCAATGGGGTAACAGCTGGTTTGCTATGGTACTCCACCTCAAGATGAGCGGGTGCACCAAAACAAGGTACAATGACATTTACCCCTTCCTCAACACAATCAGCACTCAAAAGGTTATTTCCGGCAAATAAATCTTTGCCTGAAGAGAAATACTCATCCGCGGAGGCATACTCCTCCTCTGACTCTTCTCCCATCAAACAAACTTCAACCATATCAATCTCGTGATAATCATCTCTCTGACCTATGATCTTGATAGTTCCATTATCTAACAGTAATTGAACACCCTCTCTCACAATAGAACATCCTCGGGGGTCTTGACAGCAAACTACGCAAGATCTATATTGGTGTTCCACCTGACCAGCAGTACGGCAGAAGGTAGCATGCAACTGCACGAGATCTTCATTCAAATGCTCCACATCAAAAATTCTGAATTCACCAGGACATCCAGAAATCATATTCTATTCCTCTTCATATTCTGTCCTAGGCCTGATTATATGGATTAAACCTCCATCCATCATCTCCTATAAATCAGCCTTTATCTTCTCGCAACCCTGTATGTTTGTACTGCAAATAGCACAACCGGCATGGTCATGCGTATAATAACTAAATACACAGAGGTCTGCATGCATCCTCAAAAAATCTCCTCTAACCAGATTAATGTCAAAAATCCGAAAGTCACCTGGATAATCGGCCACCATATTCACAGCATTCACTCCCCTGTGCTTGGGTAGAGGATTATCTTTCACATTAGGTCCCATGTCTTTGAAAGATAAAATTCCATACTTCACCGACCTTTTCACTTCAGTCCTTAAAAGATAACTATTTTCAACATTATGCCATGGTGCTGAAGATGTGAAAAACACAAGAAGGGGGGTTGAATTGTAAAACTTAAATCAAATGCTTAGACAACACTGTATTTTTATCCTGGTTCGTTTGATCTCAAACTACTCCAGTCCACCCGTCAAGGTGATTTTGCCTCTCTCCAACGAGGTCTTAATCCACTATATTCAAAGGATTACAACAGCTACTTTAACAACTGTTAAAGCCTTCTTGAGTGTAACCACATACCGGTTTATCTCAAGGAAGTATTTTACAAATTATGAACAATGATGTGTTTAACATTTTCTAATAAAACAATATATCACAACTGTGATAATTACACAATTTAAGCTTGGAGTAAAACTTAATTTGCTAAAGCGTTTGAGTAAGTGTGGTTTGAAGGCTTGGCAAATTATATGAGTGCATGCGTGCGTCTTTTCTCACACAGAATTGTTTATATAGCCAAGGCAAAGATACATTGTCCATAAACACTTTTAATGATAATAACATACTTTCCTTTTGAAGAAGATCTTGTCTGAATAAAGTCGTTAGCAATTAATTCTGTCTTGAATACTTAGTAACGCTTCAGAGTCTTCTTTGCTTGTGATAACGCTTTAGAGTGTTCTTTGCTTTAACTTGTGATAACGCTTCAGAGTGTTCTTTGCTTTAACTTGTGATAACGCTTCAGAGTGCTGATGACTTGGTAAAGATCTTTGATCAGAGTCAGAGTGTATATGTTTATGCACAGATTCTGGTCATCAAGCTTCAGCGTGTAGCACATGTTACTGATCTTCTGATGCTTCTGATGCTGATGCTGATTCCATCAGAACTTCTGTATATACAAAACATAATTTTAAGAAGTATATTTGTCTTATATATAAATCTTACAATTTATTTATTCTTTGTATTTTGTTATCATCAAAACTCTAATTAAGGGTTGTAGAATCAAACTATGTTCTAACAATCTCCCCCTTTTTGATGATGACAAAAACCAGATTTTTCAATTAAAAATAAAGAATAAAAAGTATAGAATTAAGAAGAGAAAACTCCCCCTGAGTTGATTACTTCCCTTTAATTCCATGAGTCTTTGAGCATCAGAACCTTACTGTATCTTTCCTCAGAGTTTTGTACCTGTTCAGGCTTTTCAGAAGAGAAAAATTTAAATAGATCAGAATGTTTGAGACTTATGTCTCAGTAATCCGTTATTGAAAAATATCATTCTTTCTCCCCCTTTTTGTCAGTTATCAAAAAGATCAAATAATCAGAGGCAAAATGCATTTATATTAAAAACCAGAAGCAATGATAAGTTCAAAACAGTATAAAAATATTACAGATAAACATGTTATAAAAACGAGGAAAATCTAAGAGGGAGGAGGAAGACGTGTGAACAAAGCCTCCAACATGCTCTTGATCTGGGTGTTGGTTTCCTGTTGTTGGGTTAACATGCTCGCGATTACATCAATTTTGTTGTCCTGTTTATCCATTCTTTCCTTCATCAGCATATCAGATCTTTTCAGGTCTTCTAGAGTCTGCCTGTCAAGGGAGGAAGCTTGAGGATCTTCAGAAACTGGATGCTTCTCAGAGCTTTCTGCAATATCCTTTTCTTGACCCAGTTCTTCAGCAGGAATCATCTTCTCTTGAGTATCAGGTTGAACTTTGGATGCTGGACGATGTTCAGACCAGGGAGCATTGTCCAGAGGGAGAACTTCTTCCTTAAGCAGCTTGCTCAGAATTGGACCTTCAATTTGTTTCAGCAGATTGCTGAAGTTCTGTTGAGCTTGTCCGTAGCTCTGTTCCTACAACTTATAAGTTTCAGAGCATACCCATCTTCTGAACTTTATCCAAAGGTAGTATGATGCAGCAGGATCAACCAGCTCAAGACTAGCTTGTTTCAGAGAAGTGATCCACTTCTGTACTTCTGTTTCAAATTTCAATAAGCTGGTACCAACATCTGGATGTTTTGGTTTTGGGATAGCTGTTTTGTGGGCTATGGCAGCAAGACGTTCAAAAACTGTTAAGTCAATGACAGTCTTGATGTTGTCTTCTAGATTGTTCTTTGGTGAGGGAGTGGGAGAGTCAGGAATTATGATTGGACTTGATGGGGAGTTTGGTGGAGTTGATTCTGGTGAAGAGGGAAGTTAGGGAATATTCACAATGGTACCAAGGGGCATACGAATGGCCAGAGGTTCTGTGATTCCAGGAATGAGAATGGTATCAGAATCAACATTTTGGTTTGATTGATCGTTATGAGGTTCTGGTTCACAGGATTCAGAAGGTTGAGCCTCAGAAGTTTGAACTTCTGGGTGAGATAGTTCAGGTTGTGGAGAAGGTGGATGAATTTATGGTTGAGGAGATGGAGGTAGTGGTATTTATGGTAGTGGAGAGAGGGGAATTTCTGGTTGTGGTGAGAGGGGAATTTCTGGTTGTGCTTCTGTGGTGGTTTCAGGATTTGGATTTTTTGGCATGGGAGCAGAAGTATGTTGGTCTATATCAGATAGAACTTTTGCAAGTTCTTGTTGGGTTGCTTCAGTATTTGGATTTGGAGGTTGGGAGCGATATCTTCTAAGAGTTAAGGATTCAGAGGGGTCAAAATCAATGTCAAAGTCATCAAAAGTTTATGGTGTGGGGTTTTCAGATTGAGTGGGAATGGGTATAGATGTTGATACAGAAATTGAATCTAAAACAGGTACAGAAGCAAGATTACCTTTCTTTTTAGGAGTCCGCTGGGATGGTCCTTCTGCTACAGCTTTCCTTTTCTTGGTTTTCTTCAGGACAACTTCTGGAGCATTCTGCTGCAGATCCTGAATGTTCAAATTTGGTGTTGTCCCATCCGCCTTGCATGCTTCCAGATATCTTACTATTATATCAGGTTTAGAATCAATTTCTGAGAACAATGGGAAGTTATCCAGAGGGAATCTTCTGCTGGAGATTGCTGCAAAAGGAGTGACGCTGGGTTCCTTCTTGATGTTCTCAATCAACTTCATTTTCTTTAGATTCTTTGCATTCAGCTGTTTGCCAACAGTAGCTTCCAAAGAGCTGATTTCCTTAGCCTCTGTAAGATGATCAATCAGCTTATTCTCTGTTAGAATATCTTATATAAGTCTTCCTAGGGGTATCCAGTCCCTTTTTGTGCGCTCCTCTTCTCTGGTTTCCTTAACACTTATCTTTAGATGGTTAAACAGCAGATGAGCCAGATTTACCTTAATCTTCTGAGAGATGAAGTAGATCGGAAATTGCTGATCAATATTGATGTAGTCAGGAGAGCTGGTAGGCTTCCTGTGGTTTATGCATCCCAGAATGATCTTGGCCCATATTCTGATGGTCTTTTAAATCCCTTATCTTGCTGGAGGGAAGCCCTAGAGTGAAGATTTCTCTTGCAATTAGGGCAACGTCAGTGCATCTTTCAGCCATGTCAATGCAACGTACACCACCACCATTGTAGCCTATTAAACGTGCAATGAGGTCCTCAGTAATAACTATCTTCATCCCCATGATGTATGAAGTAACTTGATGGTTGGAAGATGAAGCATGAATCCAAAATTCCTTTACCAGAATTGGGAATGTTGGACCCACCAGTCTGTCAAAGTATCTTTCCCAGCCTTGAGCCTTAACCTCTTCAGAGAGATTAAACCCATTCTCTTGAAGACTGTTGAAATCCACGATCAATTCTGAAAGAACTTCTAGATTTTTGATAGGTGTGAGAAGCGTTATGTAGGGTTCTTCGTACTGATAGGAGGAATCTGTTTTTTGAGAACTTGAAGTAGGGATGCTTGAAGAATCCATGTTCACACGAAGGTTTTGTGAAAAAATTGAAAGGGTTTTGAGAAAGTATGCAAACTGAAATCAGTAAGATTGAGAGAAAATGAAAGTGAAGGTAAAAGAGTGTAAATGGTGAGAAATGTGTTTAAATAGATTTCTAAACAATTTTGAAAACATAAACGGCAAGAGAGAGAAATTAAATATAATGATTATGAGCATTTAATGATAGCTGATTTTATGGGATTCAGAAAGATATTGGAACGGTTACCCATGACATGTGTCTCAATGCATCCAATCAGCGCTTTTGCCCTTTCAGAAACGTGAACGCGTGTTCAGCCTCAGAAAGTAGCTGATGACTGGATGAAACTTGTTTGGTTGAGTGAACTGCACTTTTCTATCCTTGATTCTGATACAATCTGTACTTCTAAAGATCTGAAGAAAGATTGATCAGTAGTTCACAAAAAAATAAACAAAGTTTTGAAGGATAAGATATAAAATCAAAACAATTTCATTCTGGGCAGAGTTTCATGCTGAGATGTTTCAGAATGAAGTTGAACCTATCTTCAGAAAGAGGTTTTGTAAAAATATCAGCCCATTGATGGTCTGTGTTAATAAATTTTAAATTTAGAATCCCTTTCTGAATATAGTCCCTAATAAAATGATGTTTTATTTCTATATGCTTAGCCCTAGAATGCAAAATAGGATTTTTACTAAGACAAATAGCAGAAGTATTGTCACAGAGGATAGAAATGTTACTCTCAAATATCTGGAAGTCCTCAAGTTGACTTTTCATCCAGAGCATTTGTGTACTGCATCCAGCTGCTGCTATGTATTCAGCTTCTGCTGTTGATAGAGCAATTGTGGATTGTCTTTTGCTGGACCATGAGATCATATTTTCTCCCAGAAACTGGCAACTTCCAGAAGTGCTTTTACGTTCTACTCTGTCTCCAGCGAAATCAGCATCACAATATCCTATTAAGCTGTAATTCCTTGATTTTCTATAAAACAAACCCAGATTAGTAGTACCTTTCAGATACTTGAAAATTTTCTTAACTGCTGTTAAGTGAGATTCTCTAGGATCTGATTGGAATCTAGCACAAATGCAAACACTAAATAAAATGTCAGGCCTTGAAGCCGTCAGATAGAGAAGAGAACCAATCATACCTCTGTAGACCTTCTGTTCTACCTTTTTACTTACCTCTTCTCTTTCCAGAATGCACGTGGGATGCATTGGAATCTTTGATGACTTACATTCTGAGAGATCAAATTTCTTCAGAAGTTCTCTGACATATTTGCTCTGATGAATGTAAGTTCCTTCTGGGGTTTGATTAATCTGAATGCCCAGAAAGAATTTTAGTTCCCCCATTAGGCTTATCTCAAATTCTGTCTGCATACATTTAGAAAACTTTCTTCCCAGAGAGGGTTTAGTGGATCCAAATATGATGTCATCAACATAAATCTGACATACTTGAATGTCATTCTTAACTGTCTTACAGAACAAGGTTGTGTCCACTTTCCCTCTGGTGAATTCCTTTTCTAACAGGAAGCTACTTAGTCTTTCATACCAAGCTCTGGGAGCTTGTTTCAGACCATAGAGTGACTTCTTTAGTTTGAAAACATATTCTGGAATTTTGGAACTTTCAAAACCAGGGGGTTGGTGCACATATACCTCTTCTTCTATATACCCATTTAAGAATGCACTCTTAACATCCATCTGATACAAAGTGATTCCTTTATTAACAACAAATGAGATTAAGAGTCTGATAGATTCTAACCTGGCGACTGGAGCAAAGGTTTCTGTATAGTCTATTCCCTCTTGCTGACTATAACCTTGTGCTACCAGTCGTACTTTGTTTCTGATGACTTCACCTTGCTCGTTCAATTTGTTTCTGAACACCCATTTTGTACCAATGACGTTGAATCCTTTTGGTTTGGGAACTAGATCCCATACGTCATTTCTTGTGAATTGATTTAGCTCCTCTTGCATTGCTAGAATCTAGTCATTGTCCAGAAGTGCTTCATCAATTGTTGTTGGTTCAATTAGAGAAACCAGTCCCATGAGGGATTCTTCATAGTTTCTGAAGCTAGATCTTGTTCTGATTGGATCTTACTTTCTTCCTAAGATTATTTCTTCTGGGTGATCCATGCTGCTTCTGGATGGTCTTTTCTGGAGTTGATCAATAGAAGGTGATGGATTTCTTGCAGTTCCTCTTTCTGATGTTGAGGGAGTGTCTCTGTTGAGAGCTTCTGATGATTTGTCTTCAGTACTTGTGAGTTCAACTTCCATACCTGCAAGGAATTCGTTCTGCTTTGAGTTTTTGAGAGTCAAGCTTATCATCAAAACGAACACTGATTGACTCTTCCACAATCTGTGTTTCTGTATTGTATACTCTGTACCCTCTTGAGCGTTCAGAATATCCTAACATAATACACTTTTGTGCTTTAGAGTCAAACTTGTTCAAATAATTTTTTGTATTCAGGATAAAACATGTACATCCAAATGGGTGAAAATAGGAAATGTTGGGGCTTTCTGTTCTTCCACAATTCATATGGAGTCTTTTCTAGAATAGGTCTTATGGAGATTCTATTCTGAATGTAACACGCTGTGTTTATTGCCTCTTCCCAGAAGATCTTAGCAACGTTAGTCTCGTTGATCATGGTTCTGGCCATTTCTTGCAATGTTCTATTCTTTCGTTCTACAACTCCATTTTGCTGGGGAGTTCTAGGACAAGAGAAATCATGCAGAATGCATTTGTCATTAAAGAATGACTCAAAATATTTGTTTTCAAATTCTCCACCATGATCACTTCTGACTTTGACAATTCTAAGATCCTTTTCATTCTGAACTTGGTTGCAGAAGGTAACAAACACAGAGTGTGACTCGTCCTTGTGCCTTAAGAACTTTACCCATGTCCATCTGCTATAGTCATCTATGATTACTAACCCATACTTGTTGCCACTGACAGAAGCAGTTTTAACTAGTCCAAATAAGTCAATGTGCAGAAGTTCTAATGTCTTGGAGGTGGAAACAACGTTTTTGGATTTGAAAGCTGGTTTTGCAAACATGCCTTTCTGACATGCTTCACACAGAGCATCTGAATTGAATTCAGGTTAGGAAGTCCTCTGACCAGATTGAGTTTGTTAATCAGAGATATTCTTCTCATACTAACATGTCCCAATCTTCTGTGCCAGATCCATTGCTCGTTGTTAACAGACAGAAGACACTTTACATTCTGACTTTTTAGTTCATAAAGTTTTATTTTATAAATGTTGTTTTTCCTCTTTCCATTAAATAGGATAGTCCCATCTTTCTGACTAACAACTTTGCATGAATTTTGATTAAAGATTATATCATAATCGTTATCACTTAATTGACTTATGGATAACAGATTATGCATTAATCCATCAACTAGTAAAACATTACTTGTAGAGGGAAGATTTCCATTACCTACTGTTCCAGAGCCAATGATCTTTCCTCTCTGATTGCCTCCAAAACCTATGTGGCCTCTAGGCTTAAGTTCCAGGCTTTGGAACATATGCCTTCTTCCCGTCATGTGTCGTGAGCATCCAGAGTCTAGGTACCATGATTGGTGTTTTTGCTTTGCTACTAAAGATATCTGCCACATGTATTATTTTATCCTTAGGTACCCACATTTTCTTGGGTCTTGATTTGTTAGTTTTACCAAAACTCTGGTTGAATTTTGGTTTGACAGAGTAATCACTACTTGTATATTTTATGTCATGTGTGTGCCCATATATAAAGTGTGAATCAAGTGGAGTACATTTTATAACTAAATCCATGGCATTTTTTGGTGTAGGTACCTTACCTTGATATCCTATCCCTTTTCTGCCATTTCTGCTAACTCCATAGATCATTGAAGCCATTTTTCTTCTGTCTATGTTTTTAGCTAGAAACTTCTGAAAGCTGTGATCATACTCCTTGATGATCTCATCAGCACTGCTGGAAGTTTCAGGGATTGTTTCCTTCTGAGAGTTTTGCAACTGGTTTTCTAATTTTGAAATTTTATCTTTTAACTCAGAATTCTCCAATTTGAGACTCTCAGTCTTATCAGAGTCAGAAGCAAGATTCCTTTTCAAGTTTCTGAGTTTGACTCTGATCTGCTGATATCTTTCCAGAATTTCATTAAGGCTTTCAGTTAGTTCAGCCTTAGTAAAGTTTATAGTAAAGTCAGGGAATACCTCTTCCGTATCTGATTCAGAGTTTGACTCAGAAGCTTCACTGTCTTCTGTTATGTTTTCAATGAGAGCTATGTTTGCTCTTTCATCATCTGATTCTGAGTCAGCTTCAGATGTGTCAGAATCATCCCATGTAGCCATGAGACTTTTCTTCTTTTCCTTGCCAAACTTCTTTTTGGGCTTTTCCTTCTGAAGCTTTGGGCAATCACTTTTGTAGTGCCCTTGCTCGTTACATTCACAGCAGATGATGTCTTTGTTGTTTGGCTTTCTGTTTCCTGAAGAACCTTCAGATCTTTTGTGTCCAGAGGAGGATTATGACCTTCTGTATCTGGAGAAAGATTCATTCTAATTTTCTGATCTTCTGGGATTCCTGAACTTTCTTTGCCTCTGCTTCCACAATTGGTTCACCCTTCTGGAGAGGAGAGATAGTTCATCTTCTTCTGATGAGGACCCATCAGAGGTTTCTTCCACAGCCTGCAAAACTTTGGAGTCAGATTTTCTGTTAGATTTTAAAGCTAATGGCTTACCTTGCTTTTGAGGTTCATCTGCTTCTAGCTCTATCTCGTGACTTCTGAGGGAGCTGACAAGTTCCTCCAGAGAGATTTTGTTGAGATCCTTGGCTAGCTTAAGCGTTGTGACCATTGGCCTCCATTGTTTTGGCAAGCTTCTGATGATCTTCTTAACGTGATCAGCAGTAGAATACCCTTTGTCAAGAACTTTTAGACCAACAACAAGAATTTGAAATTTTGACAACATAGTTTCTATTGATTCACTCTCTTCCATCTTGAATGCCTCATACTTCTGAATGAGTGCAAGGGCTTTGGTTTCTTTGACTTGAATTTTGCCTTCATGCGTCATTCTCAGAGAGTCAAACCTATTCTTTACAGTGTCTCTATTTGATATCTTCTCATATTCTGAATAAGAGATGGCGCTGAGAAGAATTGTTCTGGCCTTGTGATGATTTCTGAACTCACGCTTTTGCTGATCAGACATTGTTTTCCTGTTAATCTTCTAACCACTTCCATCCACTGGGTGCGTGTATCCATCAGTCACCATGTCCCACAGATCAGCATCATGGGCCAGAAAGAAACTCTCAATTTTGTCTTTCCAGTAGTCAAATTTCTCTCCATCAAAGACTGGAGGTTTGCCACAGAATCTGTCTCTTTCTTCATTGTTGTCATTGCTGATGTTTTGATTTGGTCCTGCCATTGTGTTTTTCTGATGCTGGATCTTGTACTGACACGGTTAAGTGTTATAATCCCAGAACCAGGCTCTCTGATGCCAATTGAAGACGTGAAAAACACAAGAAGGGGGGTTGAATTGTAAAACTTAAATCAAATGCTTAGACAACACTATATTTTTATCCTGGTTCGTTTGATCTCAAACTACTCCAGTCCACCCGTCAAGGTGATTTCGCCTCTCTCCAACGAGGTCTTAATCCACTATATTCAAAGGATTACAACATCTACTTTAACAATTGTTAAAGCCTTCTTGAGTGTAACCACAGACCGGTTTATCTCAAGGAAATCTTTTACAAATTATGAACAATGATGTGTTTAACATTTTCTAATAAAACAATATATCACAACTGTGATAATTACACAATTTAAGCTTGGAGTAAAACTAAATTTGCTAAAGCGTTTGAGTAAGCGTGGTTTGAAGGCTTGGCAAATTATGTGAGTGCATGCGTGCATCTTTTCTCACACAGACTTGTTTATATAGCCAAGGCAAAGATACGTTGTCCATAAAGCACTTTTACTGATAATAACGTACTTTCCTTTTGAAGAAGATCTTGTCTGAATAAAGCCGTTAGCAATGAATTCTGTCTTGAATACTTAGTAACGCTTTAGAGTCTTCTTTGCTTGTGATAACGCTTCAGAGTGTTCTTTGCTTTAACTTGTGATAACGCTTCAGAGTGTTCTTTGATTTAACTTGTGATAACGCTTCAGAGTGCTGATGACTTGGTAAAGATCTTTGATCAGAGTCAGAGTGTATATGTTTATGCGCAGATTCTGGTCATCAAGCTTCAGCTTGTAGCACATGTTACTGATCTTCTGATGCTTCTGATGCTGATGTTGATTCCATCAGAACTTCTGTATATACAAAACATAATTTTAAGAAGTATATTTGTCTTATATATAAATCTTACAATTTATTTATTCTTTGTATTTTGTTATCATCAAAACTCTAATTAAGGGTTGTAGAATCAAACTATGTTCTAACAGGTGCTCCCTGATGAAAGGCACATGTCTGGTCTGCTTTGTAATACCAAGGCAATGGTGATGGTACTGCTGGAGGTGGTCGTGTCTGGACCAACTTTTTCTGAATCAATGCTAGTAGTAGCTCTGCATAACTCATAGGAATAGGGTCATAGTTCTCCCTTTTCTGATTATTCCCTTGGTTCCCCTGCTGGGACTGTCTTTGATAAGCAACGGTAGTCAGAGCAGCATTGTTAACAGGAGTCACTGGGGCAACTTGCTGGTGAAGCTGATAATTCTTTCTAGGAGCGTTCACTCTCCTCTCTTGTATGACAGCATTGGTATCCCCTTCTTTCTTCTTTGTAAACCCATGAGCTGACTTTTTTAAACCTCTGGATCCTTCACCCTTTATCAAACGGCCTTCTCTTACAGCCTCTTCTAGGCGGACACCCATCCCTACCATCTCTGTAAAATCACTTGGGGCACTTGCTACCATTATTTCATAGTAGAAAGCGCTTAGCGTCTTCAGAAATTTTTTAGTCATTTCCTTCTCCTCCATGGGAGGAATCACTTATGCAGCCACTTCACGCCATCTCTATGCATACTTTTTGAACGATTCTCTGTCTTTCTGAACCATGGCCCTAAGCTGGTCACGGTCAGGCGCCATGTCCACATTGTACTTGTATTGTTTAATGAATGCTTCTCCAAAATCATTAAAAGTATGGATGTTGGTGCTGTCTAAACTCATGTACCATTTCAACGCTGCATCGGTCAGACTATCCTGGAAAACGTGAATTAGCAGACACTGATCATCAGTGTGAGTAGACATTCTCCTCACGTACATCACCAAGTGAACACGAGGGCAAGTGTTTCCCTTGTATTTCTCAAACTCCGGGACCTTGAACTTAGCAGGCACTTTAACATTCAGGACCAAACACAGCTCATTCACATTCTGCTTAAATAACTCTTTTCCCCTAAGAGCCTTCATCTCTCTTTGAATTCTATCAAACTGCTCATGGAAATCATCCATTATGTCATAAAGATCCAAGTCTTCACTCGGCAGAGGGAAAGGAAGACATACATCTTCATTAACAAACAAAACCAAATTCACCGAAGGAGGTGCAGCAGGAACAGTATGCACCATAGGAGGTGCTGGAGTAACAACATTTGGAACCACTGGAGCATCTTGGGGGCCCAAATTGAAACCTTCAGGTTCAAAATTCTCTGGCATTCCCCACGGATAACCCTAAGGCATGCGGTTTTGAACAACAGTCAGAGTAGCGGATACAGGAACAGTCAGAACATCAGCATTTGCCCTTGTTGGTTGAGGTTGAAAACTCAGTTGCTGATTCTGAGCAACCACCAGAGCTTCCATCAGAGTAGTCAAGTTGTCCAAGCCAGCCTTCAAAGAAGAAACTTCTTCGTGTAGCTCGCGATTCTCCTGTTCCAAGTTGTCTATCTTCTTTTTGAAGTTAGCCCGAGTGTTGTAGCGATGAGTCAGCTTGCTGGATGTAGTAAAAAGCTGGGTAAGGCACCTGGATATGCATAATAAATGCAAGAAATATGTGCAATATTATGCATGACATGCAATGCACATGATTATTTTTGCTTTATTATTTAATATTTCAAGGGACTTAACGTTTATAGACATATTGCGAACATCAAAATAATAACACATTTGAAATACTGAAATTTTTTATTATAATAACTTCAAAAATGGATTACAAGTTCCAATGATCCCAAGTACAAGATGAAAATACAATCTAAAAAATCATGAGAGAAAGAAACTGGTAGAGGTCAATCTGTACGCCGACGCTTCCCTGTGAGCCTAGCAATCTGAGCCCTTAACCTCTGGTTTTCTTCTACATGCCTGATGGCAATTTCCTTCCAATCCTCTGAAGCAAGAAGTGAGTGACCAGTACCTGTTTAAGGGTTAGGAGAAAATAAATCCCCTTGCCTCTCCATAGACTCCACCGCTCGACTCTCAAGGATCTCGATCAATTCGTCTTTCTCCTTTAGGTCTGCTCTGTAGGAACTCTCTAAAGTCTGGAACTTGTTCTTCCAAGCATCCCTTTCTTGTTGCATCCTAACCAAAGCAAGCTGCAACTCTTCTAGATCATCTAATAAGGGAGGAATGGTCTTCAAAAATAGATCAGGCATGGGTTTCTCCCGAGTATACGACATCTTCAACTGGATGGCTCTCGATCGGACCCACTGAAGATATGGCTCCAAAGAAACAACCCCTTTAGGTCCCAAATCCTTCCTACTCTTCTTATGAATGTGACGCTAGTCCTTCGCAATCTGCTCCCTAGCTTCCTTATGGTCTTCTCCTTCCTTTAGAAAGAAACTACTCAAATGAATATTGTTCGGTTTATCCCTCATCAGATAACCGAGTTGTCGCCATGCAAGAACAGGGTTATAGTTAATTCCTCCATTTGTACCAAGAAGAGGTACATTGGGGAAACTACCACAACTGTCAATAATCTCTATATCCTGATAAGCTCTATGATACCAATCAATATCCGAATGAGTAAGTGCCATGATCTTAGGAGCCCAACGGGGTTCCTTCTTGACATCCCAAAAAGCATCAGACTGGGCATATGAGAGATGAACCACCGATACAACAAAGGCGTGCAACAGATAATCATTCCCCCATGATAAGAACTCCAAAGATGAGCATAGTAATAAGCATCACCCAACAGTGTAGGAATCGGGTTTCCAATCATGAAAATCCCGATAGCGTTAATGTCGACAAACCTGTCCACATTAGGGAAAAAGAATAATCCATAAGCAAGTAAAGCAATGATGGCCTCAAAAGAAACTGTACTCTTCATTCTGGCAAAGTAACGATCTTTCTCCAATAATACCTGAGCTGGTAGTCCTCTAATCCATCCTTTAGTAGTCATATGGGCTTCCACCTCAGACTTCCCTAGATGAATTAAAGCAACAATCTCATGTGGTTTTGGATCACCCTCCAAACCAGTAAAAGGAACACGATCGGTAACAGGTAAATCCAAAAGATAAGAATACTCCTCCAGTGTAGGCATCAACTGATAATCGGGAAAAGTAAAGTAGTGATACACCGGATCATAGAACTGGATCAAAGTTGAGAGAATACCCTCCATCATCTTCAGCTTCATGAGCGGAATGATGGATCCGTACTTCTTTCGAAAGTCTGCAGGACACTTAATCTCTGGAATTAGACCGACCAACTCATCTATCTTGGGATCCTTGAAACTGTATTTCCCGATCTTTCTCTTTCCTGAATCCATGGTTAACAGTACTTGAGATATTCACAAATAGTCAACCTTTAAATCCCTTGAAATATTGTTTTCTTCAAAAGATGCTTATGAGTGCATGGATGAATGATGCATCAATCACACACAAGATCACACATATAGGGTTCATAGGTTCAACATCACGAGCATGAGGTCGAAGGTACTACCCATAAGGTGTTTGGTCTAAGAGTTATCACTTACCGAACAAGGTTCTAGAGGTTCCCAGAGTCTACATCCTTCATTCAGATATTACCAACTTCCTGATTAACTCGGTAATTAGTAATATTCTCAATAAAGACTCGTCCAAGCGTAGTATCGCGTGACAACTATTTCTGGATTACTCCGTCATAGCTTCCGCACTACACCTAAAAGGCCAAGACGAGTTTGGTATTCTATGGTCCTCAGTTTCAGCAGGCTCCCAGGTCGAAAGAAGTACGTCTTCCCGATTACTCAGTAAACGACACTACAGTCAAAGGGACCTTCACTGAGTGGGGGATCTCATGCCTCCTTTTTTGGGATTACTCCCTCAAAGTTAACATGACTATACCGCCTGTCCTATCTTAATGTTTGTCCAAGTCCGGGTATAGGACTTATGAGTAATCACCAACCACCCTGAAAACCAGGAAAATCCAAATAAACATATATACAAAATATAACACATAAACAACAATAGCACATATACAAATATAAACAAAGATAGGCTCAACCTACTTAGGGATGGACCAGCAAGAGTTCAATCTTTCCCCAGTGAGGTCGCCATTTTTCTGTAGCGGTAGAAATGTTCAAGACTAAGCCATTGGATTGACTAGACTTTATACAAATCAAAATAAAAATCTCCACTGCGCTTTATTGTTTCCAAAGGAATGGGAAAAGAGCGAATAACCCAAAAAAGGTGGAAAGATTCTACGTAAGGGGGTTGGTTATGCAAAGGGAAGGTATTAGCACCCTAAACATCCACGGTACTCCGCATGAACCTCTTTGAAATATCTGTATATTTTGGCTATAAAAAATGTGTTGTATATAAAATGGATGGTGGAGGTGAGAAAATAAATATATATTATTGTAATTTTTGCACCCGCCGCGGTTTGGAACCTTTAGTGCCTATGTACCACCTTTCATGCAATAGGGGATCAGGGTACACGTAGTTCCTCTTTTAAAAGTTTGAAACACAAGTGTGTTGGTTAATTTTATGAGATAAGACATCATCGTCATTGTCCGTGTGGAAAACATACTTACTACCCACAATCATGAGGAAGGAGATTTTGCATCATCTCAAAGTAGAGGATAATGGCTTGGATTTTAAAATCAACAATGCCTCACTCAACACCCAAGTGGAAAATATCTCACTCCACTATATATTGTAGAAGTATAGTTGTTTGCATCACTACAAGGATTGACAAGAGTCTAACCTTTTGAGAAAAGTTTAAAGGTAAAAGCCGAAGTGGAAAA
The DNA here is from genome assembly GCA_948472305.1 of Vicia faba. Taxonomy (NCBI): domain Eukaryota; kingdom Viridiplantae; phylum Streptophyta; class Magnoliopsida; order Fabales; family Fabaceae; genus Vicia; species Vicia faba. The sequence continues at coordinate 735,222,338 of OX451741.1, read as the reverse complement.
ATGGTTTGAAATGAGATTGATTGACTTTTAGTCTTCTCACAAAAATGTCAAGGTATTGTTAAGTTGATTGAAGTTTATTTATGAAAATGATTTGAAAATGCATGGACATAAGTCCAAGTTTATTATGAAAGTGGTTTATGTTTCAAAACAAGAAGGGTTTTCAAAAGGAGGGAGAAGATTTTTGAAATTAAAGAAGATGGGAGGAGAATAAGAGGCTATCCTAAAGCATAAGGTATGAGTTAAGGATAAGGACCATCTAACCAACAAGAAGACACAACTTGACATTATGAGCAAAGATAAAATTCCCATTCTTTGGATTGACACCAAGCAAGCAAAGATAATAGACCTCTTCAAGTGTATTAAGTCTTCACAAAAATTGGGCAGAGTAACGGTTGTACATGGGTAAATTATAGATTACAAACAGAGAATGTAATCACAAAAAGCTGCACACAAAAGCAAACAAGCAACCCAATATCTTGAGGTAAACCTCAAGAACTCCAGACAAAATAAATCAGATAAGATCATAAGGTCTCCAAGATAGGCCAAGGTTTCTAATCCTAAGTCAAAGAAAAAGTCCCATGCTCCATAATGCCAAGGATAGTAACCAAATAGTCCAAGTACCATTAAGAGTTTTTTAGGGTTTAAGTTTATTATTAAATATCTTAAGAAAAGAAAAAGAAAAGCTCAAGTGAGCAAAATAAAAATGAAAGAATATAAATGCTCAAATGAGCAAAGATGAAAATAACATGGAATGAAAAATGCTGAAAAATAAATAGTGATAAAGCATAAAAGAATAAAAGCATAAAATAAACAAGTCAATAATTAGTGGTTAGTTGGATGACCATCTTGAAACTTGAATTTGGAACTCATTAGAGGATTGGTAGAACCAAAGCCTCCACACAAGAAGTTGCATTTGCTTTTTGTCAAGTATATCATCCATTTGGAATTCTCATAAGTACCATTTAATGATCAACGATGTTTAAGTGATCCGTGTTGACCAAAGATGTTGTAGATCCATTAGAGGATTGGTAGAATCAAAGCCTCCACACAATGAATCTCAAGGTTATTGGATCAAAGAGATCAAATTAACATACTTGGGCTTGCAATCATAAGTTTGGGTCACGAATGATCATTTATTCGAATCGGGACAAAATTTAGCGCTATGTTAAGCAATCGTAAGTGGACTTATATAGAAGTCGCACCTATTTTGAGGTCGGTCAATAATGATCTATGCACCATTTTTTTGAGACATGATATAGAGATCATGCTCCAACAACATTTAGTGCAATGAGAAGGGGATGAGATGAAGAGGAATTAGGGTAAAAAGAGAAACCACATTTGATTTAATATTTAATCAAACTATTATTAAAATCATTCATCCATTTTTTGTGGAGTTAAACTTAACACCATGGATCCAATGATATTAATAAAGCTATGACCAAAAAATCAACCCAAGACAGCCAGAAAATAATCACAAAATAATAATATAATTAATATATAAATTAAAAGAGAAGAAAATGTTTTAAAAAATGGAAAATAATGAGGAAAATGTCAATTATATTCAAATTAATCAAGAATTAAAAAAAATAAGACCATAGAAAAATCAGAAAAGAGGCCAAGTGATTTTATAAAATTTTTGGGAATTTTTAAAAGTCAGAAACTATTTTTAAAAATTAAAATAAATGGGTAAAATAAACAAAAATAGTAAAAAATAGTAAAGTCAGAAACAAAAATAAAATAAGGTCACCAATATTTGTCACAATATCATTGGATCATTCCATAATTTTTTCAGAATTTAAAAATGTGTAAAAGTATTTTTAAACATTTTAAACAAATCAAATAAGTGTAAAATTCATAAAAAAATATCAAAACACAAAATTAAATTGTGAAAAAATAAAAATCAAAAAGAGAATAATCAAAAATATTTTTCATAATTTTTTAGATTTTTTGGACTAAAAATTAATTTTCTATGATTTTTTGAAATTTAAAACAATTAAAATATAAAAATCTGAAAAAGAAAATAAAAGAAAAAGATGTGGACCATTGGATGAGAGTCAAAACGGGTTAGTAATCAAAACCAAGGGATCTGGCGCGTTGTGCATATCATGGTCTTTAATGAATAATGTACATAATCATTAATAAAATCAGAATTTGAAAATAACAAATGTCACGCTTTCATTGGATAGAAGGTGACACGTTGGTCATCTTCAACCTCCATCCCTCACGAATTACAGGTCTCTCAAACTGTAAAATCAGAAGCTCAGACCTATGTCATTCGCTTCGTCTCTTCAAGACCAAGACAACCACACCCTCGCGCCAAATTTATATAAACTATAGCTCAAGCAATTTGGAAAGAAAGTTTTGAAAAGGGATTTGAAAATTCATGGTCAAAACGTGCTTCCAGATGAAAGTAAGTGTTGCGACTAGAACCAGGGAAATGATAGCAACATAATGATACCAAAGTTTTGAAGAATTGATGAAGGAATCTACCTATTGAAGTTGAGTTGTAGAGCTCTGAAACTAGACTTCTATGGAGAAATATAGGGCACGATTCTTGAATGTAATTATATGGTTAACTTCAGGGAAGATCACGGAAGGTGAATTGATGGGAAAAATGGATTGAAAAAGGCTTGAGAATAGGATTCGAAGTAGCTGAATTCTGAGTTGTGAAGCAAGTTTGGCAGGGTGATTCTGCCTATCTAAGCTTGGGAAATTGAATGAGGAATGACCCTCTATTTATAGGGAATCAAATGGAATGTTCAAGCGAGTGAAATGATGAAGTTTAGAGGGAAATCGTGTGAACCTGATGCACGAGTAAAGTGTGATATGATTTGCATCAAAACTCATATAATCCTTGTGTTTCAAGGCTTTAATCCACTTTGGCAACTTGGTTAAACATGTTTAGATCACAAACGCGTGCTAATTTGATGTTTAAAGGCCAAAACATGAATTTCAAATTCTGACTTATGGAGAAACTTCAGTTCCAAGTTACCAAGTTCAACCCAATGGCATTTCCACCTCAAGGGGTCTTAGGGAAAAATTCTCGATGCTTTGGAAAGTTGAGGTAACAAGCTTTGCAATGGAAAAATAATGGAATCAAATGGATGCTTGAGCTGAAAGTTACATGGAGTCAATGTTGAAGGAAAAGAGTTGACTTTCCATACTTAGAAATATTTCAAATTCTTCTTTAAAAATGACCTATAATCTCTTGCATCCAAACATGGCCTTCCACCTAGAATTTGCTCTTGACCAAAAAATATGGAATGAAGTAGATCCATTGAATGACATTTTTCAATTTAAACCACTCAAAATCTCCAAAAATTGAGCAAGTTATGACTTGTTGAAGTTGGCTAAAAATCATGAAATGACCTATAATCTTTTGCATTCTTAAGGCAACTTCCATCCATTTTATTACTTTACACATAAAAGAAGGCATGAAGTAAACATATTTAAGATCATCATGAAAAAAGAATGGGCTCAAGGTGATAAAAATTGACCAATTTATGACCATTTAAAGTCAGATAGGGAAAATTGGGGATTCATTTGGGTGCCTTGTAATCTTTTTTCTTCACCAAGTTCCTTACACATGAAAACTCCTTGGAACTTTTGAAGTGATTTGTTGGTAACTCATTGAAGAGAAGAATTTTTTTGGAATCACTCAAAAATACCAAAAGATGAGCAAGATATGCCCCTTTGAAGTCCAAAACCCTAGCCTCTAGATCGAGAGAATGCTTTGTGGAACTTTGCCAAGTTTGAACAAACTTTTTTTGCCAATATTCTTCCTTTGTGAATAAAAATTGTTGAGGATGATGATGAGGACTCATGGCCATCAAAACAACTTCCATACCAACTTCAAAACAACTTCAATGGTGAGGTTTAAATTTCTCAAGCTATTGACTAGGGCATGGAAATAAACTCATGAACCCATGAAGCAACTTGCTAAACCTCATTGCCTTTACCAACATTATTAACAAGTAAGACAAACCAATATTGCATTTTTTTAATTAGAGAGAAAATCAAAGCAAAATATCCATGATCATAAAAGAAAACAAGTTAAGGTGCTTGGTAATTCCTCAAAAGAGCAAGGCTAAAGATAGGGAGAAGAACCAAAAGCCCTAATGTGATTGCAACAATATGGTTTGATGAAGGGATCTTAGGGGGGGAAATTGGGGTACAACAGGGGGTCTTCAAAAAATGCAGGTCATTACTCTTGCAGAATAAATTTCTTCAAATAAAGAGAAAACCTTCAAATGTGCAAAATAAATGCACACTCAATCTAGGGTTATTTTCCTAGAGAGACCGAAACAAATATATTTGTCAGAGATAGGGTTCGATCAAGGAGTAAACTGGACATAGACAGTCAAACAAGACTCTTCCCAATGAAAAATAAACTCAATCGTGGATTCATCCTATCCAAACATGGACGAGAAAGCAAAAGAAAAACCTTCACACGAGGAACAAACTTGGTTGGGAATCAAAAGGGATATATACCTTTTTTCCTATGGTTGACATTTTATTGAGAAGATTGAATACATCAATGGGGAAATAAATACACTACTCGGGGAAAAACACAAACAAAGTAAGTGGACTCCGAAACACCGCCAAAATGCGAATATGCATAATGTAAGCATGAATGAATGTTATGTGTATGTTAACAAACTACTTTGAATCACCTCGCATTTTGACCGGGAGTAGTGATTGCAGAGATTTTGGCTAAATGCGCGGTTAGTCAAAATCTGTTTGAAACCCTTTTGCAAAATCAATTGATTAGCTTAGTTGATTGCGAAAAATAGTTTGTTGTTTGTTGAGTGTTTTTTAATTGTATTAACTGCAATAAATCTTGTTAATGCATGATTAAAAAATATTTGATGCAAATAATATAAGAAAATGATATGCATTTTGGAATAAAACAATTTAAATGATATAATAAATAATATTAATCTTTACACACGGATAAGAAATAAATAATATTTACATAGTAAATAAAATAACAGTAAATAGAAAAAAGAAATTAATAGATAATAATTATAATAATAATATTTAAAAAATATGATAATTAATATTACTACTAATAATAGTTATAAATAGAAAATAAATAATATGAGGGAAGATATAATTAAAAGTAAAAATAAAATAATTTAATTATGATCTAGGGGTGTGTAAAAATTAGTTGGGCCTGGCCTATTCAGTAAATTGAGAGAGCCGATTGGGTTACGTGGGTGAGGAGCATCGGAGTTACGATGGGACTTGGCCTACGGCCGTCTGATCATGATCTAGTAGATGATAGCGAGAGAGTATGGTAATTAGGATATATGCGTATGTACTGGATTTGAATAGAACATAAGTTTGCTTTTATCTTTTATATTTTATTCATTCGTTGCTTCAGTTCACAGCCTT